>NXFB01001013.1:4474-21982 GCA_002525835.2 Ipomoea batatas
GGCGCGAATTCATCCGTCTGTTTTCATTAATCAAAACGACGTCATTTTGGGACCGCGGTCCACAATGCATTGTGGACCACGGTGCACGATATAATTTGCGCTTGTTGATACGTGCATGGCAGTGTTGTGTAATGACCGAAGCTGGCAAAAGAACACAGTTTAAAATGACCGAAAAACCTCAAATAATACTAGAATTTTTTTTAGCAAAGCATTTTTTATATGCAAAAACTTGCGTGTGACCGTCTCACCATGGATCGGGTTGGGTCGGGCCGGGTCAAGATGCAAGTGTAACACTTATATGAACAAATGTCATACTTATGTGCTCAAATGTAATATCTATCATGAATAAAATTTTTGTTATTTATAAGGGTAAATGTAATACTTTTAAGAGAAAATACAATACTTTTNGATATACTTCTGCAATTGCCCATCACAACTTCAAGTGCTTTTAGGAATCAAAGACTCTTGAGATTCGTTACCAGATCTAAACAAAAAAAAAAAAAAAAGACCAGGTGAGAGCATCATTAATACGTCGATCAACCAAAAGCATTCTTTAATATTTCTATATCAAAACCAGCAAAATACATTGACATAATACTAGTCTTTTTCCCTTTTTTTTTATTGGTAAATAAAGAAAAAAAAAAAAGAGAACAAAGGGCAAGTTTTA
The DNA here is from genome assembly GCA_002525835.2 of Ipomoea batatas. Taxonomy (NCBI): domain Eukaryota; kingdom Viridiplantae; phylum Streptophyta; class Magnoliopsida; order Solanales; family Convolvulaceae; genus Ipomoea; species Ipomoea batatas. Next base: position 5,142 of record NXFB01001013.1, read on the forward strand.
GGCTGTCAAATGTAAGAGTAAAGCAATTTTTTTGAGAATACAATAAAGCTTAAGACCAAGTCATTCTGCTATAGCAAGGCAATCATTTAGAACCCTTTCATTTTTATATTTGATGGGCAACAAAGGGTTATGTAAAGTAAGTTCATGTGATACTACAAATGGAGCAGTAACTTTCTCATTAAAGTAAAGCACAAGCTGATTGTCATTAAACTTTCTCCTTCATATATATAATCATAATACACATTGCTGTGTGGATGATGAAGATTAAAGGATGCTGCATGAGGGATCTCATCCAACAACATCTCCATGTCCTCATCATCATTCATCTTCACTCCAATTATGTTCTCAATCCCAACTCTCTCAAACATCACAACATTTGACAAAAATAAAAAATCCACTATAAATATTACAACATAGAAAAAATATCAATATTATCTCATATCAAATAAAAGCAATCAAATCATCAATAATACCCACTGAACAACTGATCAGAAAACTGGAAAATGCCCAACAATAAATTACCTGCTTTTATCATCTAGCAATTGGTCTCAGTCTCTCGGATTATCCGAAGTCCAGATGAATTCAGTGCAAAAACGTAAAAATAAAAATCAAACTACGAACCTATCTAGCATTTCCATAATATTTTTTTTCAGAGTTAATGCTACTTAGAAAAGCCATAAAAAATAGCAGGAATATCAATTAGTTTACATAAACAACTAAAACAGACACAACCCACAAAGGTTTTTCCTATGATTAAGAATAAAGTTTCAATTTTACCTCAATTGCTAGTTTGCTACAATTTTTTTAAGAGATGATGTCCAGAAGTTCAATTCCAGCTTCCAAATAACAAGCATCCATTTGTTGACTGCTATCAAACCCAAAAGAAATTCAAAAAACTAAGAAAATTAAGAACAGAAAAAAAAAAGCGGAAGGCGAATTGAAGAACCCATTTACTATTCCTCCAGAAGCCCCCATCATCATCTTCTTCGTTTCCTTTCCTCACCCTATGCCTTCACAGATCCAAGACCTGCAAAAAAACACAAACCATTTTCAGATCTACACACAGAGCCGTATGCGTATACATATACATATATTCATAAGGAAGTAGATCGAAGAACGAAGCCAAAGCTGTGGCTGTCACTCCGCAGCCGGAAGCTCGGAAAGGAAGTAGATCGAAGCAGGAAGTATGAAGAAGGTCGAAGAGATCGAAACTAGTTGTCTTGCCGCTGCAGTACGTACCGGAGAACGTAGATCTACGGCATCGTTGTCGTAGTCGCGACCTTAAGCTACGCTGGAGTTGCTGCTGCCTTGCCGGAGTTGCGGCTGGTACACTGTGAACGAAGAAGGAAGATGATGGTGAAGTGGGGAAGGAAGATGGCAGCGAAGAAATGAATCTGAAGAAGGAAAATTTAGAATTTTATTTTAAGTTAAAAACAATACAATATAAGTCTGGACAAATACATCAGGTAGTGTATAGTTATTTTTAAAAAGTAAATTATGTTTAATGTCCAATTATACAAGTCTTGGCTAATATATCAAGTAGTGTATTATACTTACAAAAAGTAAAAATACACATTACGCGTCATTAATATGTAAGTAAAGACGTGTAAAGTATATAAAAAATTACAAAATTGCCACCGCGCGTTTTATTTATTGTTTTATGTGTCTTTAGTTGTAACTAAAGAAGTGTATTGTGACATTTTTTTGGTCAATTCTCTACTAGTGAACAATTGTAGCAAACAACAAAATCAAATAAAAAAATTTAAGAGAAATACCCGTGAGAATTAGAATTAAATGACGAAGCAGGCATCAACTTAAATTTACTTTTATTATTATTATTATTATTATTATTATTAAAACTTAACCACGCTCAGTTTGGTTCGGTTTTTACTAAACCGTTCGCTTCGGTTTACCAGAATTCCGAACTGTTTGGTTTTGTATTACTAGTTGAGTTAGGGATTGAGGGTTTTTGTAAAAGAAAAAAAAATTACAATGTAATGTAATGATATAAGCGTATTATAAACGGAATTTATATATTTAAATATCTATTATATTCCTATGAAATTTTTTTTTTAAAAAAAGAATTGAATTAAACCTGGCGAACATGACAAAAGTTATCCAACGCTTTGGCCGAGAAGAGATGCAGAGAGGTGATCTTCCTAAGCATGCGCCACCGCGGGCCGTAGGGTGCGAAGACGATGCCTTGATTGTTATAACCAATGTGTTTGGCTCCGGAGGTAGGCGGGCGGCTGGAGAAGTTTGCGTCGTGAACTTTCAAGAATTGAGCGGCCACGGCGGCGGAGGCGGCCACAACCACGTGCACGAATCCTAGGCGGAGGTACATGAGGGGTCCATAACTCTGAGCCAGGGCCGCAATCGACTGATGATGCGGCTTCTGGCCCAGGTGGGGAAGGTTTCCTACAAGCGGCCATGGTTTTGGCCCGGGTGGGAGTGGTAAATGGTAACGTTTCACTCTGAGAAGAAAATATAGAAAAATTGCAAAACCTAAAGTGCACAAAATTAAGGTTAAGGTAGCCATAGGGTCTTCAAATGATGTATGCATGTGTTGTTTATTATATAGATGGGAGTGGAGCGTCGGTAAGCAGGGGGCATGGTAAGTGACTTTTTACTAGCCGGTTGAGTAGAAATAGACAGACAGACACAATATGTATATATGGTGGAAGATTGATGATTTGATGGCATGCATGCACGCAGTTGTTAGAGCATCTTATCAGAGTTTTTTCGTGATTTGTGAGGAGTTTTTGTAAGTGTGAAAGGAAAAAAAAAAACAAAAAATAATAATAAAAAAAATAAAAAGGGAGGTTGAAGGGCGGCCACTCTGACGCGTCCCAGCGGGCGCGTGGACAACAGGCACCCATTGGGATGCAATTTTGCGTCCAACGCGCTATTGTGCGGATTTTTTTATTTTTTATTTTTAAATCTCTGCCATCTCCTGCAAAATCTTTTGATTTTGCGGGATAAATTCATCCCTATTTTGATCTTCACACCAGTTTGATTTTGCTACCCAAAGTTCTTCACTGACAATAACCCAATATAAACTGCTGATGTGCATGATCTTATAGCATGAACCAGATTAGAGTTTATATTACATTCTAAATCTTGGTTCAAAAATCATGTGTCTGTATTTAATACATTTTATAATACAATAGATAGTCTTTTGTAACTGTAAACAACTTGAATACACATAACATGATAACTACAGACACATAAATTATAAATTGTAGGTACAAAATATGTTAACTATAGACACATAAAATGTTGATTATCATGTCATGTGTCCGTAATTAATTAATATATTATGTACCTGCAGTTAACAATCTTGTCTATATTTATCATATTATTTGTTGTACTTAACATATATGAGGTGCCTATATACATACTTTTTGTAATTAAATACTACTATTTACTTATTAATTTACCTATATAATAATAAAATAAAATATAATATAATATAATAATAGTAATATTTAAATATTAAAAATTGGGCTCCAAATCTTACCAAATGGGAAGGTTGGGCCAAATTTGAAGACAATTGCAATTTGCGGCAAATTAGAATTCTATATTTACAACTTTAGGATTTTATGTACACACTTTAAAATCTCAATATACAAAATTACATTACTCAATATTCACAATTTTTAAACTCTATATTCACAATTTTGTTATATATAATGAAAAACAAGGTGGCAATAACTTTAAACATTTTTATAGTTAATGGGGCAAAATATGGTTAACTCTATTCAGTCAAATGATTTATTGTGACTAATTATATAACCCACTAATTTGATTTACGGAAAGCCCATAATCACTATCTAAAAATGCGAAGCTTGTCTTGTGATCTTAATTAGCTAGCAAAGGACAACAAAAAGTTAAACTAATCTANGTAGTAGTAGTAGTAGTAGTAGTAGTAGCAGCAGTAGCAGTAACAGTAGCAGTAAGCAGCAGCAGTAAGCAGCAGAAGAAGAAGCAGCAGAAGCAGCAGTAGTAGTAGTAGTAAGCAGCAGCAGCAGCAGCAGCAGCAGTAGTAGCAGTAGCAGTAGCAGTAGCAACAGTAGCAGTAGCTGTAGCAGTAGCAGTAGTAGTAGTAGCAGTAGTAGTAGGAGTAGTAGTAGTAGTAGTTAATAATAGTAAATTTTTTGTATAGTGGTATTTATGTCTTTTAAACACATTCTATTTCTATTTCTTAAACCAACCAAATACAGAAATTACATTCCTAAAGTCTATTCTTTCAGCGAATCAAATAATAGAATACAATTCCTATTCTATTCCTTGTCTATTCCATTCTGTATGGAATACTATTCCTATTCCCTTAAAATTCATTCTGTAAACCAAATATGCTGTAATTAACCAAACAAGGGAATAAAATTTATATTTTATTCCTTATCTATTTCATTGCATATAGAATTACATTCCTATTTCTTCAAAATCAATCCAGTGAACCAAACATGTTGTAATTGTAGTAACTTGCTAATAGTGCTATTTGCACATTTTTAGAGTGCGGGTGCTATATAAAATATTTTCTAATTTGAAGGTACAGTTAAATGTTATTAAAAAGTTGATGATTTATTGTTCTTTTCCCTTTTAATAAAATAAAATAAAAATAAACTCCAAATATAGTATTTTTCCCATTTAAAGTACAATTCTATTTTAAACAAAAAAAAAAATCTTATTCCTATAAGGATGCTAAGTAGTAGTTGAAATGTCTTTTCAGAACTCAATGATTAACTTGGATGGAAAATTAATCTAGGAATCTTCGAGTTCAGAGAACCTGTGCTATAATAAAAAAGCAATAATGCAACTTCTTGTTCATCATAGAGGAAGCAAACTATGAAACATCCCACAAGAAATTTTGATAGGAAGTTTTTTTCAGATATTGTGTTTTTTTTCTTCCTTATGGCTACAGATACAGGAAATCATGTTTACATGGTATCACAGAAGAAGATTCCATTTAAGCACATGTCGAAAAAGTTTGGCATGGACCACCCGGCATCAAATGCTTGAAATCTGATAACCTTATGGTCAATATATTAAAATTATCATTTGAAAATTCAATAGACTTTTGCAAAATTCCACAATGATCACTAATCAAACTGCAATTTGCTGAAACAGAATATGCACAAGAAACAGCCAAAAAAAGGCACAGCTGCAAAGAAAATTTTGCTGACAGAATTTCCAAGGATGCAAATCATGGATGGGTGATGAAGTCACAATAGTGTGCATTATTTTGTTTTTTGGTGCGCACAATAGTGTGCATTATTGAATAGTATATGAAACACTTAGCAGAAGTCAACATAATAGGCTCGTGATTGTTGGGCGGAGGCTAGTAAAAGTCAAGTCTAGCACCCGGCAGCTGGGGGATTGTTGAACGGAGGCCGGTAAAGGCCAAGTCCAGCACCAGCGTCTCAAAAAATGTGAGGCAGCATAAGGAAATAAAGTTGCGTCTTCGCTACTAGTTATAACTTTCGGCGTAAGTGGTCACTTTTGACATAAGTGGTAAGCACTTGATCCTAAAATGACGATGAATAGGTAGCAAAGAAAATATATGTTGTACCCCAGAGATGTGTCGAAAAGCCTCAAAATCCCTTGCAAGCTGTGTAATGTGGCTCACATTGAATGTGTAGTTAGCATCAAAGGTAAACTCGAATCATCATAGGCTTCTTAAANAACCGCGGTCCACGATATAAGAACTGTAGTTAGAGACCACATGTAAGCTGAGATTCAAGCTCATAGTAAAATTAAAATAATAAGTTATAAAAATAAATTATCTAAAGGCCATAGTAAAATAATTAGCTGTATTTTTATTAAAATATTTAATAATAGAAAAAATATTTCTATTTTGAAAATATTGATTTAATGATGTTGGAAAACACTGGTGGTTACATACACTCTACTCCTTACGAGCTTTGTTCCGGAAACTAAAAATTATTTTGAGGATGGAAAGTCAAACTGAGATGATAGTAGTGTTGCATTGAACGAATACAAGGAAAGAGGCAACCACAATGGACATATTACTTCTTAGTTTTATTCACTACATTAGGAATTTGGCATAAACAAAATATTTGTTGTAAAAAAATATAGAGTAATAAATAATAGTACTCTTTATTGTGAAAATGTTATTTTGCAATAGGAGCAGTTGATTTAACTTTTTTGTAAGTCAGTTCATATAATATAGTAAAATAACAGAATAAATAAATAAAGAAGCAATAGCAGATTTCAGACCTTAGAAACAAGTAATGCAGCAAGTTGTCTTTGATCAAATTCCTCATCCTCATACAAACTTTCTCTGCAGAACAATTTCAAAAAGATATTCATCATTCCAAAGTGAAAGCACATGCTGGGGCATTTATATTATGTATTTGATGGATTTAATTAAACCGGGGTGTCCGGATTACTAAATTCAATAACTAAAAGAAGATAATAAATAGGTGATTGCAGAGAATCAATAACAATAACACAAGGATTTAACGATGAAACCAAAGCGGTAAAAACCACGGGCCTTTTTCGGCTAAGCCAAGCCAAAAGTATTTATTATGTATGGGTGGAGTACATGTACAAGAACAGCCATGGCCATTGAAGAAGAAGGAAAAGGTAGGTAAGAGAAGGATTATTTAGAAGAGAATGAGTCTGACCCCTTGATTGATCTTCCACAGCCTTTAAATAATGTCTTTTTGCACTGCTGTAACTTCCCGGTAGCCTTCCCTATTTTCTTGGTTGGACTCCTTCCAGCTTTGACCAATACTATTATTATTATTATTATTATTATTATTATTATTATTATTATTATTATTATTATAAATAATAATATTAATAATAATAATAGTAAGGCATATATCATATTATTCCATCATATATATATATAGGGAGTCAGGGAGATGAGTCTAGGACTAAGTGTAGGATAAAAAATGGATTTAACTCAACATTTTATTTGGTGCAATAAATCCCAAAAATCGGTTAGTGACATACTATCGCAGGTCACTAAGGTTCCGACAACACTCCAGCGAAACTCCGACGCCATTTCTGATAAGGAAACCATATCGCCTCTCGGTGTGAGAAGGAAATTAGTGTCCGGTGGTTGTTTAATCGGAAATGGCGTCGGAGTTTTGTCTGAACCATAGTGACCTGCAATAGCGGGCCACTAACCGGTTTTTACGTTTTATTGCACCAAAATAAAATATTGATGGGTATAATTGCTATTTTAAAATGTATATGGTTCTAACTGACATTTCAGGTAAAGTTCAAAGGCCTATTTGACCATTCTTTTATTAATTAATTATAAAAGTGAAATAATTTTTTTGGAAACTAAAGTTAATTTTTTTAATTAATTGACATTTCATATTTGATCACTCTATTAATGGATCCACCTCACTATTCACACCATAGTATAATTCATTGGTCACTGTATTGGATCCACCTCACTATTGACACAATAGTATAATTCATATCCAAATTTTATTTTGAAGATATTAAAATGTTAAAACGATTAAAAATTTATTTGCAATTTCGTTCATGTAAAATTATTATATATTTACTTGGATACTAGTTGAATATCACTTATTGTTTTATTAAGTTAATGTCTAAATATATAAATAATGAGTTAATTCCATTTTTGGTCCTAGATTTATAGGTGGTAGTCCACTTTTATTCCCTTTTTATTAAAACATCCACATTTGGTCCTAGTATTATTGTGGCATGACCATTTTTGGTCCTCCTTCAACAAAATCGTTAAAATGACGTTAAATACAAGGGCATTTTGATCATTTTTTTTACAAAGTAAGTTGATCCGCTATATTTTTATTTTTACTTTTTTGAAAAAAATCTCTATTTGAAGACCAAAATTTCCTTGCATTTATGAAAATTTTAACGAATTTTTTGATAAAGCACCAAAAATGGTCATGCCACAATAATACTAGGACCAAAATGGGATGTTTTGAAAAAAAAGGACTAAAAGTGAAATGACGCCTATAAATCTAGGACCAAAAATGGAATTAACTCTATAAATAATCAACACATCAAGAATTAAAAAAAAAAAAAAAAAGAAATTGTTACAAAAAAGTAAGTATATTATAAACAGTTATTTCTAATGGTGTTCACTTGTTTTTAGTGGCAATTCCAAATTTAGTCTCAGGCTATAAATTTTTGCCACTTTACACCCTAGATTATATATTTTGGACACTTTGGTCCTTTTGATATCTTTTTCGGTGAAACCTTATTTTAGGCAAGGGTATTTTCGTCTCTTCAAATTATTTTTTTTAAAATTTTTTCGATTACTTAAGTCCCAAACAATCATTTTTGCCATTTAACAACCTAAACCATCATGTTTTATACACTAGCTTTTGTCCTTCGGATGATTTTTTTTTTTTTGGTCAAACTCTACTTTATGCAAGGACATTTTCCAGTTTTCTATGATGTATTTTTTTGGTCTCTTCAGCCATGAATTGAACAATTTCCTTCACCCGACTCGTCTTCATCTCCTTCAATACTGAGTACGTGAGGACCTCCGGTGCTGGAAAATCATTTTGCAACGCAGTTGAAAAGCTCATGATTGTTTTAGTCCATGATTATGTGAATCAGTCGGGTTTAGTCTGACAACTATTGTTTTAGTCCATGATTATGTGAATCATCTACTATTGCTGTAGAGCATGAAAAATAAAAATAAAAATTTTATTTGTCATCGGAAATACCATTTCCAAAAATAGTGTTTCACCGGAAAAAGTCAATAGAATGACTAAAAATGTACAAAATATGATAGCCTAGGGTGTTAAATTGTAAAAACAATTGCCTGAGCCTGTGGGACTAAATTTTGATTTAGTACCAAATAAAAGGGATCTCTATGAAATTAACTCATTGGAAAAAAAAATTGAAGAGATGAAAATACCCTTGCCTAAAATAGGGTTTGACCGGAAAAGTCATCGGAGAATCAAAAGTGTCCAAAATATGATAGTCTGGAGTATTAAATGGTAAGAACGATAGTTTGGGACTAAATTTAGAATTATCATCAAAGACGAGGGACCTCCATTAGAATTAACTCTAATATAAATGTTATTACATTTAAAGGTGTCGTCACTCAATGACATTACCGACGATGATTTTGTTGAGACCGGGTCCACCATAAACCAGGTATAAAAGTGCAGAACGGGGGCAGAAAAATAGTAGTATTATTACACGGGACACTAGGCCCAAAAGAGTACGTACATACAAAGCACAAAACGGTGGCCCAAGTAAATAAATAATACAAGCTACAACCCAAAATATGGAACTAGAAATAATAATATAGGTGTGGGGATCAAACCCCAGTGCTCAGCTTGGGAGTTAGGAACCACGCCAAAGAACCAGGAGGGGTTTGGTGAGCTAAGGAATGATTTTTAAGGGGAGGAAAGGGTGCCTTATATAGTGTAAAGGACCTTCCGAATTGTTGACAAATATACGACATCGGCTTATCTTCAATCTTAGCTATACACGTGTCAACCCACGGATGTCAATGATTAAATAGCCTCCTAGCTAGCTAGTAGACAAGACGCGTGGTAACTTAGTGGTTAATAACTTGTGTTGTTATATACTTGAATTTATGTGTTCGAACCTTATTGGTTGACCTTTGTTAATATTTTAAGGCTTCATCCCACAACACATTTCAACTTTGTCCCGATTCAAGACAAATTGTTTATTTGAATTGTTGGATGATAGACAAAGGCATGGATTATAATCATGATTCATGAAATTAATCAAATAATTCACATTTTATGTCATTGATTTTAAATTTTATTTTAGAGGTAGGGATGGAGCCATAAATTTTCTCCAGTGAGAGACAAAAGATTAAAAAAATGATATATATATATATATATATATATATATTTGTTCAAATGCGGCGGCGAGCTCCGGTGCGGTCATGCAGCCTAATCTGCACCGTCTAATTTCATTAATCCTATTGAAATTCGTGTATGTTTAAGTGGGGTTATTATGGTAATTTTAGTATTTGTATTACGTGAATTGGAATGGTGCATTTTAGTACATAGTGTGGTGTGTTTGAATACATGATGTGGTGCATTTAATTACGTGTGTTGGTGCATTAACTGTACTGTGTTGTGGAATTGTGTGTTTTAATCTATCCGCTGGTGCATTTTCATACATAGAATGATGTGTAACTGTGTTGTAGAATTGTGTGTTTTAATACGTCCTCTGGTGCATTTTAATACGTTGAATGGTGCATATTTTAACACATGTGTTTCTAATAAGTGTGCTATGGAATGGTGTGTTTTAATCCGTCATCTAGTGCATTTTAATACGTTGAATGGTGTGTATTTTAACAGATGAGTTTAGAATATTTTCTGAATAATCAATTACAGGAAAATCTGAACTCCTATACGAGAGTTAGCATAAAACTCTCCTAAGTTATTGGAGCTAAAACACTAACTAAACCTAAACCACTAATTACAAAGCATTAGTGAATCTGTAGACAGAAAGTAACGGAATAGCTAGTTTGGGAACATGTAGAATATTTGACATATGAAAATTGTGCGAATCAGAACGGATAACCGTGCGACCCACACTGGAAACATCCAAACCTGTACCATTTCTAATTTTTAACACATCATTCCCGGAATAAGGTTCAGTATGATCCAGCATCTGTGCGTCGGGTGTCGCATGCGCAGAGGCACCGGTGTCAGGGTACCACGCATCTGCCGGCGTATGCACCACGGGTTCGCCGGAATATGCCATGTTTGCATGGGCTACCGGCCGGTCGTCATAGTGTTTATAGCACGTAATAGCGCTATGGCCGGTAGCTCGGCAAATCTGACATCGTGGTGTTCCACCGCCCCGGCCGCAACCATTGACACGTCCACGTCCATTATGGCCACCACGACCACCGGAAGAGTGCCGACCCCCGCTAGTGTTGCATCCACGTCCTTCAAAAAAAGCAGCCTGGGAGTTGTGAACCGATGCGGAATCAGACACAGCAAATTCATCGGACTGGATCAATTCTTGAGCCCGGAGATGATCGGCGAGCTGTGCTAGAGTTACCGGCGTGCCCGGGGTGGTGAGGGAACTGGCCATGGCTCGGAACTCCGGCCAGAGTCCGCGAAGTACGTACAGCAACTGCTCATCGGTGGTGAGCGGGCGACCGGCGAGCGATAAGGACTCCACGAGCATTTGTGCCTGGCCAAGATATTCGGCCGGAGTGAGGTTTGCTTGACGGAGTGTCTGGAACTGCCCCAACAGGCTGAGACAGCGGGAACGTGAAGTTGAGGCGAGAGCGGCATTAATGGAATCCCAGACAGCTTTCGATGTCTCCTTGCCGACAGCAAGGTACATCACCTTACTCGTCAAAGAGGATACCAGCAATGAAAGGATAGCCTTATCTTGCTGGATCCAAGGCAAATACGCCGAATTGGGAGATGTCGTCGGCGGCGCGGCTGATGGCGGTGTTGCGGCAGTGGTTACAGTCGCCGGCGGACAGGGGATCGTGCCATCAACATAGCCGATCAGACCTTGACTTCGAAGAAAAGGCAGAACCTGCGTTCTCTAATAGATGTAGTTGTGAGTGGAAAGCTTGATGAAAAGAGCCTGGTGAGCCGTTGCCAGGAATGGAGTCGCCGGCTGAGGTTGCGCTCATGGTTACGTGAAAGGGGGAGAGAGAGACGGAGGTTTCCTAACCTAACGCTGATACCAGATGAGTTTAGAATATTTTCTAAATAATCAATTACAGTAAAATCTGAACTCCTATACGAGAGTTAGCATAAAACTCTCCTAAGTTATTGGAGCTAAAACACTGACTAAACCTAAACCACTAATTACAAAGCATATAATATAATAACATAATATGGCTAACATAACACATGTTTTCTAATAAGTGTAATAGTGCATGTTTATAATCTGGGGACATAGATTTTTAATAAGTGGAATAGTGCATTTTAACACACATTATAGTGCATTTTAACAACGTTGTGGTGCATTTTAATACGTAGAATCGTGCATATTTTAGCACATGTTTTCTAATATGTGTAAATAGTGTATGCTTATAATATGACACAAGGCACGTTGTGGTACATTTTAATATGTAGAATGATGTGTTTTATTAAGTATATTGATGAATTTTATGTTAATAGGTGCATTTGGTATATTGTGTGGAATGGTGTATTTTATCGGTCCTCTGGTGCGTTTTTGTACGTAGAATGGTGTGTTTTGTAACATATATATACTGCGCATTGATTTTATAAGTTAATATGATCTAATGGCTGAAAATAGGCTGCACGGACACACCTAATGACCATGCCACACCTGATCATGACTATATATATATATATATAGATTGAGTACATGAGATATATATTTTGGAGAAAAATAAAACACCCAAAAATTGTACAAAAAGATTCAACTCTTGACATTATATTAACTACATAAAATACATACCTTACCATCTACCCTAACTCATATTTTGATCACTTATATATATGTAAATAGTTTATACATCACACACTGATAAGTGCATATCGATCTAGTTAAGAATTCAAAATAACATCTCTACAAATTGTTGAGAGATTTATTCTTGAAGCAGGTGTACGAGATTTGATTTACTTTTTAACAAAAGATTAAAAAATCTTAATAAATATGTTCACCTTCTAGATTTGTTCGTTTCGATCAACTGGGACACCAAAAAGCCCTACTTTTATCTTTTCTTCCCGTAGTTAGTAATGCCATTGAATAACACATTTAAATGTAATAACATTTACATTAGACTTCCTTTCAAAAAAAAAAAAAAAACATTTACATTATACTTATAGTTTTGTATACGTACTTACAAATTCAACATTTTTTTTTGTTCTTGATGTGATGATTATTTACTATTTTTCATTATTAGACATTTATTTAATTCAACTATAAGCGATATTCAACTAGTATCCAAGTAAATATAAATACTTTTACATGAACCAAATACATATAAATTATTAATTGTTTCAACATTTTAATATATTCAAAATAAAATTTGGATATGAGTTATGTCTTATGTGATGGTGAATCATTATTGCATGGACCATGGTTCACACAGCTGTGTGGACCATAAATAAAAGGTACATTATTTTTGTACTGAAGGTATACATTATTTTTGTACCTTCAGTACAAAAATAATGTACCTCTTGTTTTTGGTCCACACAGCTGTGTGGACCATGGTCCATGCAATAATTTGCCGTAAATAGTGGGGTGGATCAAATACAGAGACCATAGAGATTAAAATAGGCCAGATTCCTTTGTAGAAGCCTATGACATTGATAAGCGCCAAAACAGTCAAGTTTCGGGCCATATTTAGATAACATTTTACAGTTTCAACACCCAATTGTGATCATCTTTCATGGATAAAATCTTTAATTAACACATAATTGGCAAATCCAACTGAAAGGATGTGTTTTGAGTCATTTCCGCAGGAAATAGCAAAATCTTGGACCAAAAAGAAGCAACAAACGAAGAATCATCCAGCAGGAGGCCGCCACGCACGACCATACGCGTGGTGGTAGGCGTGGAATTATTCCAGAAAGCTACCACGCGAGGCCACACGCGTGGCGACGGGCGTGGGCGCGTCCAGTAGGGTAACAACGGAATTTCGACTCTTTGGACAGCTATTTAAACCCTTCTTTCTTATTTTGAGGGAGACCTTTTTTACAATTTTCAGATCTGATTTCTCTTTCTATTCCTTCCCCTTTGTGGAGGAAAAACACACTAATTTTCCATTAGATTAGAGTAGATCTCTTAGATTAATGAAGATGGATTGAATTGATGTCAAACTCACCATTCCTTTGGTAAAATACTCTTTCCATTTAGATTGCTTCTTTAGATTTATTGCATTGTGTATTTTGCTTTGATTGCTTGAATGCTCATCATGACCGAGTAGAGTAGTTTGAGTGTGTGTGCCCTTGTTAACAATTGATTGAGGATTAAATCTTGCTTTATGATTTTGAGAATTGTTGTAGTAGGATTGAAGTTTGTGTGGATGATGTTGTTTAAACTTCGCTTTTATTTCGGCCGGAATAGTTAGTGAACCGAGTGGAAGTGAGAGTGTGCGCGATAGCGGCATATCACGAGCCCAACTCATCTACATCCCTGCCCTTAGTTCGAAAGGACGAGGTCCGGGAGGAGTGGTAGGCTAGGTGTTCGATAAAATGCCTCAACCGAATGAGGATTGAGAGTCTAAGTGTGACGCCACTCGGTACCAATACCGTGACTCCCTTGTTCAATCGCGAAACTTGTTTTCAAATCCCTTTCGAACGATCAATCAATTTGTCTAACGTTGGTGCACATCCCCTTCATTTCCTTTCATTGTTTAGTTTACTTTTGTTCCTACAATCTCAACTTACTCATTAAAACAACCCTTTGTAATACTTGCAACTCTTACCTTTTAACACCTTAAATGTCAACAACGATTCGCTCCAATTTGTCATCCTTGAGAGACACGACACTCAGGGAGTCTTGACTCTTCGTTTTGCCACCTTCCATAACACCTTCACACTACCCCACCGTATAACTCACAACCATCACTCACGCTAAACTTGCAACATCAGACATGATTTAGTTTGGGCCTAGCCTAGCCTAGCCTGACCAATTTAGTAAAAATATCAAGCTTAGACATAATTTAAAGTCTATTTAGTTTAATAAGCTCAGGCCTATATGTACAACTGTACAAGGCCTAATATTCAAGCGTACAAGTCTAACCTATTTAACTATATATTTAATATTAAATGATTATATTTAATATAATCATATATATATATATATATATATATATATATATATATTATAACTAATATATTTTTATATACGCAATATAATCCCAACTATATATGTGATCGAATTACCGAACTCTAACCTCTAAAATTCCCAATTCTATTTCATTTTTCACATCAAATCTTTCTGCTAATTGTGAATTTGTGGTGATATACTATGTTAGTTACGCAAACCTAAGTGTTTTGAGTGGGAAGTTAAAATAGAGGCTTTTATTTTTACTAATACTATAGATTTAATTTGTATTAGTCTAGGTATATCTTAAATTTTTTACAGATATATATGCCTTAAAAAAAAAAAAAAGCTAACATGTAGGCCTTAAATAGATCATACTCAAAGCGTATTTAAGACTTACTTTGAAACATTTAATGGCCTATATATTAAATAGGCTTTTAAAAAGCTAAGGTTTCAGGCCATGATAATTATATTATAAGTTAAGCCTATGATATGATTTATATAGCAGGCTCAGGCCTAATTCTCTAAACCTCAATTGTTATGCCGTGGACCCAGGTCCACCTTGCAAGGTGGACCTGGGTCTACATTCACATACACTGTACTCTACATTCATATACACTATACTCTACATTCACACTTTGTAAACTCCGCATTCACATACATTGTACTCTATATTCACACTTTGTAAACTCTACATTCACACATTACATGATTATATGATAATCTACATTCACACTTTGTAAACTCCACATTCACACATTACAAAATTATATGTTTAGTAACTATATTACCACTGTTATGCATTCACACATTCAAAACTCTATATTCACAGGTCCTATACTCCATATTCACAACTTGAAAACTTCACATTCACACATTACAGGGCTACAAGTTGTTAGAACTTCTTAACTCTATTACAGATTCACACATGCATAACTCTACATTCGATTTCTATACTCTATATTCACAATTTGAAACCTTCACATTCACACATTTCTGGGCAACTCTACATTCACACAATCATAATTGTACATTCACGATTCCTATACTCTACATTCACACTTTGAAACCTCTACATTCACACATTTTTTGACAACTCTATATTCAACAATATGTTTACTAATTTAAAAAAAAAAAAGAGAAGATAAAAACAACGTAGTTTTGGACCCAGGTCCACCTTGCAAGGTGGACCTGGGTCCACAGCATAATTTGCCACAGCCTGGCCTAGCCTACGTACATTCATCCCTAAGTGACCAAATAAGAAATGTTAAATAATTAATTTTTTAACTTTTAAATTAATTAATGACAACTCATAATCATCACATACAAAATTACTATTATTATTGCAGGTGAACAAATTCGACGGCACTATATAAAAAATAAAATAACAAATACTGTTGTTTTTTTCTCTAACGTGACAATAGAAGTCTTTTTATTTATTGATTATTGTAAGTATGTCGACTATTCTTTGTGTATGTTTAAAAAATGAATCTACTTATTAATCAAATGAAACAAGAATGTAATCAAACCATTCAAATATTATCACATAAGGATGTGTAATATTATTAGGAGGTAAAATTACAAGAGAGGTGTAGCATTACTTAAAAAAAATGATAGTACTAGGAAAAACGTTTGTCTGTGATAATGATTATTTAAAATTGAAATAATGCCACAATTAATTATTAAGTCGAGATAAATATTCTTTTTCAAAAAAAAAAAGTCGAGATAAATATTCTTTTTCAAGTTTACATAAAATTTATCGGTTCTTTCATTAAAGAAAAGTTAAATGAGAACATAGTTTTTTTATTTCAATTTTTTTTTTACCATTTTCGGAAATTAAAAATCAAATCAAATATAGTATGGTATATTTCATAATGAATTTAATAATTAGGTAAAATTGGAATTGAAGAACATTTTTATAGTAATTTTCATATATTGAATATAATCATTACAAATGGTTGAATCTTTTATATATCAAGTTAAGATTAATATTCTTTTTCACATTTACGTAAAATCAATCGGTTTTATCATTTAATTAAAAAGAGCAAATATATGGATTTTTATTTTCAAAATGCTTTACCATTTTAAGAAATTAAAAG
>NXFB01001014.1:0-13752 GCA_002525835.2 Ipomoea batatas
AAATACAGAGCAAAGCCTGTTTTTTTTTTTTTTGGGATCGGGCATATTTTTTACCGAAATGAGTTAATTGCGGCGGATGCAAAATTCGCCGCATAAAATTAGCAATTAAAATTATTATATTTTTTAATGTAGTCCAGCTAAAAATTAGTACATTATATAAATGATTATCTATTAGTTCTTACTCCGTATTATGTTTAAAAAATTACAAATGCATTATTACATGTTTAAATTATCCAAATTATGTTAGTATGCTCTTATTACTTTATTTATATTAATTTTTATTTAAATTTAAAATAATTAAAATTCGACGGGTCCCGCCGAGGCCGCTGGCTTAAGTCGGGGTGGGGCGGGGCGGCCTCGCAGCGCTGGCCCGTTTTGACAACTCTAGTTACTAGGTGCACTGATAGCCAATAGCTTGCAATATAATGGTATTGATCACTACAAAAAAAATGCTTATTTAGTGCAGTATTTAGCAACGGAATAGCGAAAACTTAGCGACGAATTTTAATTTTGTTGTTAAAAAGACATTTGACGACGGAATAGCGAGGGATTTGCAATAGATATTGCAACAGAATATTTCCATCGTTAAATACGTAGTTAATTTTAGCGATAAATTTTGGTGCAAAAATATAGTGACGAATTTTTCGCGGGATGACACTAAAAATTTTAATAATTTTAATTGCTATAGTTTAGCGGCGAATTTTGAATCCGTCGCCAATAACGCAGATCGGGAAAAAAAATGACAGATCCGAAAAAAAAAAAAAACAGGTTTTGCTCTGTATTTTAATTTGTTTTCGAAAAATATATTCGAAATTTTTTTTTTTCGAAAAATATATTTAAAAAAATGAAATTTACTTGTACAATATACTGGGAAAAATTTGTTTATGTTGACAAGTTCGCATGATTTACGAACATATTTGATATATATGCTCATACGGGATATATATGAATACAGAATATATATACTTCGAAAAACATGATATATACAAAAGAGATATAGGCATGCTTATATTAAAAAAAATTCATATGAATTTGCATATAAAACTATAGGTCATAAGCATATATCATCATATCATTTAATTAAAAAAAACGCATATGAATTGTAAGCATATTAACTTAATCCCAGCATACAAATATGTAATTATAGGCAACAACTAGGAACTTTAAACAGTAAATACCGTTCACCAAAGAGAAGAGAGCGTGCTGATAACGTGTTGTAACAGTTCATGCCCGTTGGCCATTAGCTCATAACCGATAAACATTGTAAGTAAAGAGAAAAAAAAGATAGAGAGACAAGAGACAACAAACATAGGGAGAAGTGTTTCATTCCGTCCAACATGTGTATGTTACAAGGGACATATATATAATACAAACAATAACGGAAAGATATAATGGATACATAAATACAGAAACAGTTACAACCGTTATATACTAAATAATAATGTCCACTACTTAATATTATTTATAACAGATATGATAATAAAACCTTTTTGAAGTGAAAGAGTTTGTTGGGGTAAATAGTCATACGATTATTGACTTTGTAATTTTAAGAAGAATTATTTTCCAAAATGGTCTTTTGACTATTGCTCATTCTTAATTTTGCATCTTAACTTTCAATTGCATCAAATATGGTCCTTCGACTTTCAAAAACTCAACCAATTCAGTCCTCTGTTAGGTATTCAGTTTATTCATCATTAAAATGGATGGTATTTTGGTTCCTTCACCTATTTTGTACCTAGTACACTTAGTAATAGTCGAGGGACCACTTTAAGAAAAACAATTTTATTTATTTTATTTTCAAATTTGTTTTTAGACTCTATCAAATATTCAAATTAGAATTTCTTTAGATTTTTTTCTCACAAAAAGTTAGAGACCATTTTGGGGAAAAACTCTTTTATTTATTTCATTTTTGTTTTTAGAGTCTATCAAATTATAATTTTTGTTGATTTTTTCTTACAAATATAAATATTTAAAATCTCACACTCCAACCCCAAAATTTTCAACTTTCTTTATAGACTTTTTCCCTTTGTCTAAGCATAATAACTTTTTCTCTATCCTATCAAGTTTTATAACACATTTGGTAACTTTCATAAATAATCATATCATTACGAGAAAAAAACTTTTAACGTAAGTTATTTTGGGCATACGACGTCGGTTATTATCCAATGTAGTTCTGACCGACTTAATAAATAAATGATATGTCATCGATTTTATAAAACTGACGTTGGATATTTTTATTTTATTTTTTATTTTTTGAGTAAGTACATACGACATCGGTTTTAGTGAAACCCGTAAGTATATATTAAATAAAAAAAGATACCACGTCGGTTATTAAATAAACCGACGTGGTATCTTATTTAAAAAATAATAATAAAAATATACGATATAAATTTTTTAAACAAAATGATTTTGTATATATTTTAATTTTTCCCTCTATCCTATAAGTTTTACAATATTTTTCATAACTTTCATAAATACTAATATGTGTGTGTGTGTGTCTAAAAAATCATACTAAAAATAAAAGTTAAAAATCTATAGAAATTCTAATTTGATAGAGAGTTAAATTTTGGGATTGAAGTGTGTGATTCTAACTACTTATATTTGTGAGAAAAAATCTACAGAAATTCTAATTTGATAGTGTCTAAAAAAAATAAGTATAAATAAATAAATAAATAAATAAAAGAGTTTTCTTTTTCAAAATGATCCATATTTTTTGTGAGAAAAAAATCTACAGGAATTCTAAGTTGATAGAGTATAAAACAAAAATGAAATAAATAAAGTAGTTTTTTTTTTTTTATTACAAAATGGTCCCTCGACTATTGCTGAGTGTATTAGGCACAAAATAGGTGAAGGCCCAAAATGCCCTCCATTTTAGCGTTGAGTAAACAGAATACCTAATGGAGGACTGAATTGGGTGAGTTTTTTGAAAGTCGAGGGACCACATTTGGTGCAATTGAAAGTCGAAATGTAAAATTGAGAATGAGCAATAGTCGAGGGACCATTTTGGGAAAAACTCTTTTAAGAAAGAGTTAATACTCAATTTGGTCTCTCGACTATTAGGATTTTACCACTTTGGATATCGATTATCAAAGTTGCTCATTTTAGTCCCTAACTGTGCAAATTTTACCTAAAATAGTCTATCGACTATTAGGATTTCAACACTTGGTCCTCGACTACCAAAGTTGTTAAATTTAGTCCCTAACTACACAATATAATTTTTACCTTAAATGGTCCATCGACTATTAGGATTTCACCACTGATAAAGTAAATACACGGTCACGTAGTAGAATACGACCAAATATACTTTATTACTTATGAATCGAGTATAGGGACGTTATACTCTAGGTGTGAACCTGGTAAACATGACAGTGGGTTAGATGTTCTCGTGCTACTTAGCTATTTATAAGAAAAAACAACCAAAAGTTCTGCTCCTAATATTAAATGCGGTATATATAGGGTGTCAGGCGATAGGTGCCGGTCATACGGCGGCCAAGCACAGGGCAAGACGTAGGCCCTCTGCCATTTGCCCAAGTGTCATGTGATTATGGGTCAAAGCGGAAGGAGAGTTCCAAGGCAAGAAGGTCGGGGCGATCAACCCAAGTAAGCTCCCATGAGGTGGGCCTAGTTGGTACGGTGGTGAAGGTCGGGAAAGAAGATCGGATATACTGGTTGACACGGGGTTCGGCTCAGCCGAGCACTACAGTTTGGTGACCAATCATCGCATGTTCACGATGCCCAGATAATAATCCCATCAACCACTTTGGAACTTGACTATTAGGATTTTACCACCTTGGTCCTCGACTCTCGAAAAAGGTCACCAAATGCACACTAAACTTACATTTTAGGTTAACATTAGCATAGTTGGGGCTAAATTGAACAACTTTGGTAATAATTGAGGACCAAAGTGGTGAAATCCTAATAGTGGGGGGACAATTTTAGGTAAAAATTGAATAGTTAGGGACTAAATTGAGCAACTTCAGTAGTCGAAAACCAAAATGGTGAAATCCTAATAGTTGAGAGACCATTTTAGGTAAAAATTACATAGTTAAGAACTAAATTGAGCAACTTTAATAGCCTATGATCAAAATGGTAAAATCTTAATAGTCGAGAGATCAAATTGGGTATTACCTCTTTTTTTTTTTAATATACTACATTAAAATTTAAGGTATTAGTATATATATTTTTTGAGTAGTACCGACTCTATTACATTGTAATATACCAATTGAAGCACAAAGAATCAATACCGCCTCCCCATTGAAACTCGATCTCATGACCTCCCACATGGAAGAGTCACTACATGCCATCTGAATTGACTAAAATATTAGTATGTAAGTGAGCCATAATTATACTCCCTCCGTCCCATTTTACCTGTCTTACTTTCCATTTTCGTTCGTCCCAAAATGTTGTCCACTTTCTAAAAATACACATCATTATGTTTGTAACTTTACAATATTACCCTTTAATTTTAACTACAACTACACACAATACTTTAGTGCAGACAACTATCATCCACTCCAACCTCAAAAGGTGTGCCCAATTGTAAATTTATCTTCTTTGCTCTCCTTACTTCCGTTTCAGAATGTTTACTCTGCATAATCCCATCCATTATCTTTTTCTTCTTCTTCTTCATTTCTTCTTTCTTTTTGCAATTAATGGGTTTCAAAAGTCACCACATCCGTATGCTCCAGTCGAAAGTTTATTAATCGCTAAATCGATAACCTTTGCCGCCGTCAACATCCGTCCGTCGTCGAAATCCGTAGAGTGGCAACAATCCCTTAGATCTGTAAACATCATTATCTATGTTTTTCTAGCTATTCTTACAGTTGCATGCAGATTTGGTGATTTATTTTTTGAAAACAGATCTGGTTTTTTTTTTTAATTATTATGTTCATGTATTTATTTTTTTGGGTATAATTACTGGGTGTATAAATTAAAGAAGAATAGAACACAAAAAAGTTATGGATTATTTGTGTGAAGAAAGATGAAGAAATGCCCTCTAGAAAAGTACTCCATAGTAAAATGAGATGAAGGAAGAAGAAGAGTGGTACGGAGCAGCAGATTAGTTTGAGAAGATAAGGGCATAAATGGAAAGAGAGTCTAATTGTTTTGTATGTCTTAAAGTGCGTGCCAAAACCAAATAAGACATTGATTTCGGGACAGAGGGAGTACTATTTTTCTAACGTAGAACCAACTGGCGCACCAAAGACGAAGAATTGTAGACTTCTAGAGTTCTATGGCCTAATTTGACTTCCTAATACATTAAAAGTCCTAATTATGGGATCTTTCTTGTACCAAAATATTTTGTTTTTGTTTTGTTTTTTTTTTTTTTGTTTTTTTGAAAAACCAAAATATTTTGTTCTTTACAAATAAACCATCAAATTTGAAAACAAATACAATTAGCTTACCCATCCCGTACCATGAACTATATCAAATTGTTTATGTCACACCGTGACCTTTCATAACATATATTTTGATTCACTTAGGAGGTGTTTGGTTGGATGGAAAATGTTTTCCAAGGAAAATATTTTCCTTGAATTTAAGGAAAACTAGATTTTCCTTTGTTTGGTTGGATGGAAAACATTTTCCATTGGAAAACATTTTCCTTAAGAACAAGGAAAACAAATTCCTTGGCCACCCCTTGGTATTTTGTTTTCCATGGAAAATGTTTTCCATGGAAAACAAGGACAATTATGCCCTCATTAACTTTCTTTAATTACCATTATTATTATTGTTGTTATTATTGTATAGGGGTATGATTGTCTTTATACCCATTATTCCTTACAATTCCAAATCCAACCAAACAATGAAATTTATATTTTCAGTAATTTATTTTCCACCAACCAAACAATGGAATCTATTTTCCTGGTAATTTGTTTTCCATGGAATTTGAATTCCGTTTCCTTCAAATATTTTCCAGCGAACCAAACGGGCTGTTATCATTTTTTTTTCGTCTTACATTTTCTACATGTTTTCTAGTTACCATGATGACATTGCATCAATTATTAGCTGATGTGACGCTTCTTTCTTATTGACGTGGTCCTTTGACTATAGTAAAATTACCAATTTGATCATGAATAAACAGATGTCTGATGACTAGACAAACGAAAAACCAAATTGCTTAAAATTTTTAAATTTGAAGGAGTTAATTAAACTAAAAAAATAATCAATAACTAAATTAGAATTTCTCTATAGTTAAAGACACCATTTCGTTTGCAAAAAGACACCATTTCAAAATTGAACTCTTGTTTTTAGCTAGCTCCTAGCTGGATTGCGAGCTATACACTTTTATATACACAGCCTGCGCGTATGGATCTTGAAAACGACCCTATCGATCAAAATCAAAATCAAAATCAAAATCAAATCCCGCAGTCATATTCTTCAAAGTCAAACTCACGAATCGATGAAATTAGCAAATATGGGAATCACTTAATTTAAGATAAAGTTAAAAGAGGTAAACTTTTATCACAATTAGTAATTTTAATACGTAGTACATTGTAATATTTTTTTTTTTGAAAACCAAGTCAAAACTTGTAGATTAAAACAAATGAGCAATAGAGTTAGGAAGAATCGCCTCCCAATACAACGGTACGTCCTGGTAAAAGGCCGTAGATGCTAAAATATGAGCCCTAAAATTACTAATTCTGGGAATGTAATTCACTGAACATGAATGAAAAGAGGACATAATAGACTTAGCGGCCTCTACTGAGAAGCCAACATAAGAATAGATATCGATGTGTGTAGAAATCAAGAGAGAACGTAACGTGGAACAATCGGTGAATAAATGCACCGAATCCAACCCTCGCCCTTTTAGCCATGAAAGAACTTCCTTGCAAGCCAATGATTCTGCCATGAGGGGAGAAAAGCACGCCGGGAGCCGCGAGGCAAAGGCGGCAAGGAAGCCGCCATCTTGAGACATGAGGACCGCCCCAACCGACGCCGTCTTGGTGCTGGTATTGAATCCTGCGTCGAACTGGCACTGCATGGAGTCGGCAGGAGCTGGTGACGAGAGATGGCCATTTACATGCGAAGTTTCTGGTGGAATTTGCGTAGAGTGATGCGGCATATGATGGTCTGGATCCGTCGAAGAATGGACTAGGCGCCATGCAGATGCAGCAGCTTCGGCCATCCTCCAAGTCATTGTCGGTCGTGGCAATTTCTTCTCCCAAACCGCAAGATTCCTTGCTCTCCAGAGATGATAAAGAACTGCTATCACAACAAACAAATTATCATTGGTTAGGTTGGAGCTGACATCACCGAACCATGTAGCAAAATTATCCCCAACAACATTTGGTAGTTGCAATGAGGACTCATGCCATACAAGTTTTGCATAATCACACGTTAGTAATGAATGCATGGTAGTCTCATGCATTAGACCACACATTGAGCATGTTAGATCCAATTCCACTCTCTTTAAAATCAAATTGGTAGTGGTGGAGAAGACATTAGATAGAGCTTTCCAGAGAAACATTTTCCATTTTGCAGGGCATCTAATCTTCCAAAGATGTAACCATTTGTCATAATTCCCGGGTTGGTCTTCCACCTCTCCCATAATGCATCTATAACATTCTTTCACTGTATAACATCCACGTGTCTCATTTGGCCAATACCAAGAATCCTTATAATGCGGGGTTACAGGCACTTTTAAGATACGATTAACATCAGTAGTAGTAAACAAGTCTTGCAAGATTGAGATATCCCATGTTCTTGTATCGGGGTCAATTAAGCCTGAAACCAATGCCCCATTTAGGTGACCTGGCATGGGGGTTTGAATCAAGGGATTAGGCTCATCTGGCAACCACGGGTGCCCCCAGATGAGGGTATCCCTCCCATCTCCAATCCTTCTTCTCACTCCACTACACACAAGTTCATGGGCTGCCATTATACTTCTCCAGCAAAAACTTGGATTACCTCTCAAAGTAGCATCAATAAACGAGGTTTTGGGAAAATACCTGGCTTTATACACCTGTGCCACCAAGGATTGGGGCATTGTTAGAAACCTCCAAGCCTGTTTTCCTAGCATTGCAAGATTGAAAGCCCTCAAATCCTTGAACCCCAATCCCCCATATTTTTTAGGTATACACAATTTGTCCCAAGCCTTCCAGTGTATACCTCTCTCGTTTCCAGAACCCCACCAGTACCTATTCATAGCTCTTTCAATACCGAGGCTGGAAGAAGGAAAACGCTCATAGAAAAAGTAGGCATGGATTGAGCCACACTTTTCAGAAGAACTTCCTTCCCTGCCTACAAAATTAACCTTTTATTCCAAGAGCTAAATCTTTGCTTAATTTTGTCTTCCACATAAGAAAATACTGCCCTTTTTTTCTTTTCCAATAAAAGACGGGAGCCCCAAATATTTACCAAAGTTAGGAGCCTGTGTGACCCCAAAAACAGAAGCTACTTCATCTCTTACAGCCTCTGAAGTATTTCTACTAAAGCACACACTGGATTTATGGAAATTTACTGCCTGCCCTGACATGCTTTTGTATTCAATTAGGCACTGCTTGATCACTCCCGCCTCTTGACCATTAGCCTTGAAGAATAAAAGGCTATCATCTGCAAAAAATAAATGTGAAATAGATGGGGCACCCCGTGCTACCCTGTATCCATGAATAGATCCTCTAGCTTCTGCCTGCTGTAACAACAATGAAAGGCCCTCAACACAAATTATAAACAAATTGGGACACAAAGGATCCCCTTGTCTAATGCCCCTTGTGGGAGTTACCTGACCAGCATTCCTACCATTCACCAGAAAATTATATGACACAGATGTCACATATAACATTATCAAATCAATCCACTGACCAACAAACCCCAAAGCCGATAGCATACGGCGCAGAAAAGACCACTCCATCCGGTCATATGCCTTTGCCATATCCAACTTTAGAGCCCCCAACCTCCCACACCACATTGTTTTCCGTTAAGATAATGTCCCACCTCTGCTGCAATTAGGATGTTGTCAATGATCAGTCGATTCGAAATAAAAGCACTATAGGAGTCATAAATAATGTTCCCTAGCAGGGGTTTCATCCTATTTGCCACCATCTTAGCCATGATTTTGTAGACCACATTACATAAGGCAATGGGCCGCAGATCAGAAACCAACTCCGGACGATTCTTCTTGGGAATAAGAACTACATTGGTATTGTTCAGGCCATCCGGAAAGGAACAACTATTCAGTCAATTAAGCACAAATGTCGAGACATCCCCTCCCACCACATCCCAATAATGCTGATAGAATCCAGATTCATTCCATCAGGACCTGGTGCCTTATTTGGGAACATAGAAAACAAGGCTGCCTTCACTTCCTCCAACTGGAAAGGCCTTAATAGGGCTTCATTCTGTTCCTGACTAACTCGTGGCACGATAAAAGCAGCAAAGGAATCCATCGAAGAAACAGAAACAGACGATGCAAAAATCTCACGAAAATAATCAAGTACAACAGTGTTTAACTCATCATCCTCAACCCACAAGCCAGAATTATTTTTTAAACGATTTAAAGTATTCTTCTTTTTGCGAGCAGAAGCATACCTGTGGAAGAACTTGGTATTTGCATCCGCATTTTGCAACCAGTGTTGTTTTGCTCTCTACCGCCAGAAAACCTCCTCTTGCTTCTCTAATTGGCACAATTCAGCCTCCAAATGTTGAAATTTGGTCAAAGAATTAGTATCAAGACGGCCATATAGCCCAGCCTATTCCTTCTTCAATCGCCTGATCTTTTCCCCAAACTTATGATAATGATCACCACCCCAACTTTGGAGCTTTCTGGCACAGCATTGTAGGCAATCCATCAATCCGTTACTTCTCCCCTCTTGCCACGCAATCTCAACCTGTTGCCTACATCCTTCATCATGTACCCAAGCCATCTCGAATCTGAACTGTCTGCTCATGTCAGTCGGTGAGCCCCCAGCCTCCTTCACCCCCAAAAAGAGGGCAGAATGATCAGAGTTGCGAGTCAGAATATTAGTGACATTTGTAGCCGGAAGGGATTCACACCAATCAGCACGAGCTAAAACTTTGTCTAGCCTCTCCTCCATCCACTCCTGAGTGCCCTTCCCCCTACTCTAAGTAAATTGATGGCCCTGCATGGGTAACTGAAACAGACCACAAGAATCCAGAGTCTCCCCAAAACCGCGTAGAAGACTATCCAGATGTGGATTCCCACCCCTCTTCTCGTGCTGAAACAGGAGATCATTAAAATCTCCCACAACAACCTAAGGCAAATGTGATCTCTCTGCTAACGTTTTCAATAGAACCAAAGCAGCATTCCTACGGCTTCGCTCCGGGAATCCATAAAATCCAGTCATTCTCCAAGTCCCTAGACCTGTCACACAGACCTCAATATCAACATGGTTATTCGAGAAGCTCAACAACCTGGCAGTATTGTTTCTCCTCCATAGTAAAGCTAGACCACCACTGCGACCCACGGAATCAACGTAAAACAAACCTTCGAATCCAATCTTAACCCGGAGACGCTCTGCATGCTCCCGGTTAAACTTAGTCTCCATGAGGAAGACAAACTCAGGCTTCTTACGGGACACTAAGTCCACAACTTCTCGAACTGTACGTCGACAGTTCCAACTTAACGTACTCATGATGATGGGCGGGCCTGTGAACCAGTGCCCGCCACATGCAAGTTTTTTTGGACCTCAGACATAACAACATCCACACCACCAGTACCCTGCCGCCTCGTACCCGAACCTGAACCTTCACGCCTGCACTTAGACACCGCCACAACCGCGACTTCTACCTCGCAGCGCTGGGGCTCAACCGAAACTGCTGGTGGCGGCGCACGGCCGACCGAAGCGGAACCAGACCCGTCATCCGACCGCGGCCGTCCCCCTACCGGCACAAGCCAATTATCACCAACCCCCCGAGGCCCCCGTCGCGAACCCGCCTGAAGCTCTGGACCGAAAGGATATTGCTCAATTGGAACCATTGCCTCACGAGCTTTCAAACAAAACTTATGCACATGACCCATCATTCCGCAGAAGAAACAGAAGCTATGCAGTCGTTCATATTTGAACGAGACCCAAGACTAAGTTTTATCTCGTTTCATCAGTTTCATGCGCCTTTTAAGTGGTTTGTTGACCAGTAAAGCCACCCTAACACGATAGAAATCCAACCATGGTGCTCTCGCGAAACGCTCATCATGCTTAACAAAAGTCCCAAGATAGTTACCCACCTGTTCAAGAATCGTGTTGGATGAGTAACCAACCGGTAAATCATGCAGTTGTACCCACATATCAATCGTGTCAAGGGTGACATTCCCGGGAAGCATACCATCCGGCACAACTCTACAGATTAGTGTGTGATTCTCATACGACCAAGGACCTTCATCCAAGACATACTGTAGATCTGATTCGTGGAAGAACACGAACATGAACATATTTGGTTGTAATTCTGTAACTTGGACTCCTTTAACTGGTTGCCAAACAAAAGCAAGCACCTGGCGCATATACTCAAGCTTTACCAACTTAGCCGATAAGAAGTGACCTACCATTGGCCATGTCGCATGCACAGTGCCGTCAACAGCTCCTACGCCATCAAGAACAGGTTCAAACGCGTCATCTTCTTCCTCCAACGCCATGTCCGCCCATCTAGTCGTGAGCCGTCCAACATCTTCGTCCGCCGAGTTCGCCATGTAAACACCTACGAACAAGCAGGAAAGAACGCCGGAAAGAAACCGGAAAAACATGGGAAAACAATCGGAAAACCTAGTAGGTACTAGGGAGAAGGCGAAACTCTAGAAACCCTAGGGTGAGAAATTTCACACAGGGTATAGGCAATTCTAGTTGAATTACTTCAATTTGAAGTTAATTAAAGCACTTCCTTTAATTTGCAGCCACTAGAGCATCTCCATCTGTGGAGAATAAGGAGTTATTTAGTACATTGTAATATTTAGTTTCTTTGATTTTTATAAAAGGGTATTTAGTTCTAATTTCTTTAATGATTATGATAGTTTATTATTAAAGAATAAGTTTCAAATTGGTCACTGAACGTAACTTAAAAGTGTAATTAGGTTACTGAACAAAAAAAAAGGTACAATTAGGCCACTGAACATTCTAAATGTATGCAATTTCACATGATAGCAGGTTACCATGCATTTTATCATGTTACTTGCTTATGTGGGCTGTGAGTTGACATTTAAAAATAATTTTTAATAATAAACTATTAAAATAAAATTTAAAATACCAACGGCCACCCCCTCCCGCTTTTAATAGTACCATTGCCACCTTGATAGGAAACTTGTGGATGAATCAAATTTAATTAATTAATTAATAATATTATTATTATTATTATTATTATTATTTACTGAAACTCAACTTTTTTCACAAAACAACTTTTGCATGTTGTATTATGGTGTGTGTTTTTTTTGTTTTTTTTTTTTTTTGTTTTTTTAAATTTTTAAATTATTTTAATTTTTTAATACTTTATTATTAAAAATTATTTTAAAATGTCAATTCACCGTCAACGTAAGCAAGTAACCTGATGAAATGGATGGTAACCTGCTATCAGGTGAAATTGCATACATTTGAAGTGTTCAATGGCCTAATTGCGCATTTCTTTGGTTCAGTGACCTAATTGAAGTTACGTTCAGTGGCCAATTTTAACCTTATTCCTATTATTAATTATGTTGTATACATTAAGTAATTATTATTAATGTTTTTCATGCCATAAATTTCTATAAACTTATGGTTTTCATGTTATTTGTTGCCCGGAAATCTTTAAAAAAGTGTTGCTTACCAACTGCCCTAAATTGTTGAATTAGAATATATTATTATTATTATTATTATTATTATTATTATTATTATTGAAATAAAAATTATTGTATGTTAGTATATAATAAATTATTCAAACTTATCATTCTCTACTAGTTTTACACGCGCATTGCGCGAATGGGTTAATGCCCAATATTTATATTTAAATAAATATTTGAAAGTATATCATTGCAAGATTATATAGGAGAAGTTTATACATAAGTAATTGAATGTCGAATTTATTTATTTAAATATGTAACTCAAAGTATATGAATCCAATATAATATATGAAATTCATTATAATTGTCACTAAAATAAATGTTTGCAACTTTGTAAAATCGATAGTCTAAATACTTGGTCTAAAAATGATAGTCTAAATAAATACTACTTTTGGTTTGAATTTTTCTAAGTATTCTTAATTCTCTTTTGAGTAACGTTGTGAATACTTGGTATTAATCGAGTAGCTTCAAATTATTTTAATTTTTTTTTCCAAGGTATTAATAAAATACTTGGTAAATAAATATATAACATTATTTTGTATTATAACTTTGATATTTAATTACAAGATATTATAAAAATAAGATAATGGACAATGTAATGAATACCAATTGATAAATTTGAATGGAAAGAGTCTTTGCATGGGAGAAAATAAAGACAATATAACTAATGAAATTATTTCCCTTATTTAATTTAATTTTTTGATAATGAATATTTTTTTCAAATAAAAGTATTGTAAACACATAAATCTAAATTAAAGAAATACATATTTATCATTTTTTGTTGTAGCTACTAATTTATTTAATTTAATAAGAGTAAAATAGAGTGAAGAACTTAATTATGCCAAATTTGATTAGGATGGGGTTCGAACCTAAGGCATTTCTTATAGAAATTAATGGGTAAGTTAAAATTTAACGGAGAAGAGAATATTTAATGGAAAACTTAACGGATACTCATATAATTAAGGATAAATTAGGAAATCTCAAGGAAAAAAAAA
>NXFB01001017.1:12288-29828 GCA_002525835.2 Ipomoea batatas
ATGATGATTTATTGTTCAAAAAAAAAAAAAAAATAAAGCCATAAAGTATGTTATTATGATGATTTATGTAGGCGACTAAAGTAACCAAACGTGTCTAGAACGCCTGCATTTACTGCTGCTTTGCCAAACTCATCTTTATGTAAAAATATTTTAAAATGATTGACAAAAGCACCGGCCACTCGAAAAGTGTACTTAAATCGGCCGTGCTCGTTCACCTCATTCATTTTATTAAAAAGACGTTGTTTTACCTTTTAAGTTGTCATATGCAATCTCATTAAAAACATTTATTTTATTGTTAATACAATTATTAATCTTTTCTCAAAAAAAAAAAAAAAAAAACAATTATTAATCTAAAGCCAAATATTATGTAGTGTGATCTGATGATACTTTTGTTACCATTCTAAATAGATAGTCATAAGATCGAATTGCAGTGGTGAGGTATTGATTCTTGTGGATCCGGGGGCATTTATTCCCTTAGAATGTTATTTTCATCTGATCCTTATTCAATATATAGGGGGAGAGAGGGTTCAGGTAAGAATAATCTCCGGTAAAAAGTATGGACAAACTCGCACCCTTTATCTTGAGAAATCAACGGATAAGATCTTACTATTACTAAAGTTTCAAGTTTGCAATAATTATAAAATGAACCACACTCTTAAAAATTTTCAATAATTATAAAATTGACTACATGTATATATATACAATATTATAAATTATAGTGTTGTGTGCTTTACAAAATTATATTTTGTGTTTTATAAGTTGGACTATCCATTTTTATATTTTTGGCAAAACACATGGCATTGTAAAAAATTTCACTTTAAAGAGCACACAACATTATTTTAACTTATGATATTGTAAAATTTTCATATAATAAATTAAAATAGTTCCTGAGTATATACTATTAGGTCAACACATTGTTCAACCTATATACATTAAGAGTAAGTCTTTGTAAAAGTGTTTTTTTTTTTTGGTTGATCGATAACCCAAGTTTTCTGGGTTTGAATAATATGAACCCACCTCAAGTTCATGAGGAGATATTAGCTTATACACTTCTGCATATATACTAAAAGTTTAATTCAAACTCATACTCCAATCTCACCTTATCCTTATAGTGGAAGTAAGAAGTTTAAATAAGACTTCTAATTTATTAGATCAATGTTAGGGGGTTTTGCATGTAAAAGGTATTTTATTTGATGTTATTGTTATTTATTATTCTACATAATTATTAATTATTAATAAGCTATCTATAGACCCATTAGTCCATCACTCTTAATGGGCTAAACTTCATGATATACTTTGCCATAATGAAGGTGCATGTACATAGATTTTTTGGCCTGCACATACACTGTACTATGAGCCCTTGCCCTACATTTGTGCATGGTAGTTAAAGAAAGCACTAAAAAGAATTACAGCCATTTTTAAGAGGTGCATATGAAATTAAAAATAATGTTATTAATCACTCAAAATCTTTTTATTTTCTTGATAATAGATTCATAATTATATTATTGGCTCTCTCATATGGGATGTCATGTGTTCAAACTTCAGTGAGGGCGGTATTGACTATTTGAACCTTCAAAAAGTAGTTATGAATATATACTACATTGTAACACAGTTAGTAGCACTAAAAAATATTCATAATTATTATGAAGTAGACTAATGCACTTGTGGTTTTTTCAATTGCACTTAAAAAAATTGCAGTAGACTTATGTGTTGATAACAATTTTATTACCCACAGGTAAAAAAAAAAATTAAAAAAAAAATTTGAGTGATTATTAATAACATCATTTTTAATATCATTTAAACATATTTGTTGACAAAAGATTAAAATGATCATGCCACAATAATGCTTCGGATTATAGTCTTCCATGTAATACACAGAGCAGATCGAATATGTGCATGTGATCAAGAACTCCTTTAGACCAACCCGTACCGGAGAGTCCGATTATATCTAGCTTTGAGACTAAGACTAATTTGTACATTTTTTGCACAAAGAGCAGAACTCAAATTCCTAATGCTTGTGATTAGAATCAAACTCACTTTATTGTTGAAAACAAGTTTTAAATGAAAACTCTTATGAGTCTCATCAACTAGGCCAATGCTCTAGGGCAATTATATTGTTTGATATATATAATGCATCTCTAGTTGTTGTCGTGGTGTTTAAATTAGTTGCACCAAACGTTATCACTAGGTGCACCAATGTGAAAGACGTTATCATTAGGTGCACTAATGTGAAAAATGTTATCATTAGGTGAACCAATGTTAAAAAGATAAATTACTTGGACTATGAAGTGAAAATGGTTACACTTTTAAATGATTTTATTTGCACTTTTTACTTGCATGCTTGCACCAGTTATTTGCACTTTAAACACATATTACTTGCACCAAAGTTTGAGTTATTTACGAAAATGACATCGTGTCTTTTTTAAAAAAAAATTACATTTGATCTATTAAATATGGACACGCGGACAACTACGATTGATTCTCAGTTCTTTATTGGGCATTAGTTCTCACCTGAGCGCACATCACCCCAATATATATATATATATATATATATATATATAT
Organism: Ipomoea batatas; assembly: GCA_002525835.2. NCBI lineage: Eukaryota > Viridiplantae > Streptophyta > Magnoliopsida > Solanales > Convolvulaceae > Ipomoea > Ipomoea batatas. Next base: position 14,851 of record NXFB01001017.1, read on the forward strand.
ATATATATATATATATATATATACATACAGTCGTCCACGTGTCCAAATCAATGGATCAGAAACATTGTTTTTAATTTTTAAAAAAAATAATGCGGTGACATTTTTGTAAATAATTGAACATCGAAGTGTAAGTAAAATTGTGTTAAAAATAACTGTTTCATATATTGCACCTAAGTGCAAGTAAAATGTATTACAACTTATGAATGCTAGTAAAATGTATTACAAGTGCAATGTAGATTAAGCATCAATATTAAGTGTACCTAACGTTATAATTAGTTGCACTAGACGTTATCATTAAGTGGACCTATGTGAAAGACTTTATCATTATGTGCACGAATATTACCAAGGTAAATTACTTGCACTTGTAAGTGAAAATAGTTGCACTTGTAACTTATAAGTGATTTTACTTGCACTTTTTACTTGCAAACTTGCATAAGTTACTTGCTCTTGTAACACATTTTACTTGCACCGAAGTTTGAGTAATTTACGAAAATACCACCGCGTCATTTTTAAAATTACATCTGATTCGTTGAATCTGGACACGTGGACGGCTATGAATAATTCTGATTTTTCTCTTGAGCAACCGTTCTCACTTGAGCGCACCCCTATATATATAATTTCACGTATATAATTGAAATTCACATCAATAATATTAGAAATTTTAGCATATATAAACACAAATTAAAACATGTTTGGAGACATGCGAAACAAAACAAAGTTAAATAATTACGTATTTCACACTATTGTTGAAGCTACTTAGAACAGTCTGTCCATAGGCGTGTAAAATTTTTCAGACTTTAATTTTCTCATTATTTATAGACGTGTGAAACAAAACAGTACATAATTCAATAATTAGATGATTATTAACTTTGTACCGTAAATAATTTGTAACTGAAGAAAATTACTGGAAAATTATATTTCAAGTTTCAACTTTCAACGATTGAATGTAACAAGTTAGGTGTGAGCGTCAGAGGGGAGAGAATACAATATAATGATGCATGCATTGCATGAAGAACATAACGGTGCACCTGATATGACCTGTTCCCGTTATGTTCAATATCTAACCAACAATATTTGAACATAATAACGGGTGAACCTCCCCAGGGTCAGCTCCCGTGCTTCCCGGAACGAACGTGGGTGTACTTGGACTGTTAAACGGACAGAGAAAGATCCGTAAATTTATTCAATAATAATAATAATAATAATAATAACGGGCCGGGTGAACCTGTGTCTTGCACCTTATATTATTATATGCGTTATCTTCTCCCATAGGTAGTGCTTGAAATTTGTTTCTCTAATACGTAGGTTTAGTAGATGAGAAGTTTTACTTAAAACTTGTTAGTTTTCAGTTGTATGATGGGGTTCAGTTTTTTCTACAAATATTGGAGGTGTGGTTTGTGTTGAGTTCCTTGTGCATAAAAATGTACATATTGGTGTTGAGTTTTAAAATTAGATTGGCTCAATTTATTTACCTCTTCATGCGCCTGTAGCGGATTTATATATAATGGGTTCATATGACATTCAGGATATAGTCCTATGAAATCGAAAAACTTTGGTAATTAAAAAAATTGTTGAAATTTGCATTATGCGGATATTAACGAAGTTATAAAAATTTAAAAATTATTTTCTCATTTTAAAATCATTTCTTAATATTTCTTCATTAATTAATAAAGAGTTTACATAGAGAATATAGGATTCCTTAAATTGATTTTTAGTTCATTTTATCACATTCATGAGAATTTTAATATCCTCAAATTTTGCCAAAGATCTTATGGTTAAGTGCCATGAAGTGACTTTCTCAAATGGGAGGTCATCATGGGTTAGCGGCGATATTGACTTGTTGAATATCCTCAAATCTTTATATTAAGTAAATTCATTTTTTAGGCTACCCTCCTGCTTCTTCTACTGAAAATTTTTTCCGATTTTCAAGCAAAAATAGTCGGACTGATTTCGCAAACCAGTGAATTTACTGGTTTTGATGTGTTTTTTGCCCTTTTTTGAATTTCTGTTCATTTTCTTGCCCATTTTCTGAAAAATGAACCAAACAAACAAAGACAGTTTTCTACTATGTAGCCAAATACAAGCAAGGAAAATATTTTCTGAAAAATGATCCATTTTCTAGAAATCATATTTCTGCTTTCCAAACACACCCTAAATGTACATGTACACTGATACCCAAAATAGAGACAATTACATCCCTCCTTTTAATACGAAAAACAAACCCGTGCACTGCGATTGCTAGCAAATCAAAATTATAATATCATATGGTATACACTTATTTTCGCATAACGTAACAATTAGTTTTGAAGTGAGTGATAATAATAAGTTATAATATGGGGGGTCAGCATGCGCGTCCGGTCCTTTCACAATCTGCAAGTTCACATTTGATGGATAGATAGATTGGATGAACACAGCTGGATTATTGTGGCATTCAATTCATAGTGTTATGCACGTTGTTTTACCACCCCACATATAGTCCCACCCAGCTTAGCTTGCTGCTATACATTTATACCAACTTCCAAATCCTCTCTTTCAATCTAATTTGAGTAGTCGTTACGTTCATCTTTACCGGTCAAAAGGGAAATTCCATTATTTGTACGTGTTTGATTGTTATATATAACAATTACTTATATAACTATGTGTTCATCGGATGGAATCGAAACACATGTCGAAAGTTTTAATAACGTTATAGTCATTATATTGAGTAAAAAAAAAAAAAAGTAGACTTGTGATTAATTTTATACCTTGTTTCAAATTTCTATGTATACAAAAAAAAAATCGTAGAATATATATATATTGAGAATAACATTATTATACTCTCAAGCAATTAGAAAATTTTCATTTTGTAACTATTAAAATATGTCAAAAATTACTGCTTTGATCATTTTAAATATTCTGAAAATAGTCCTTACTAATAACAATTACGTATACTAGTGGCCGGTTAATATATAATTATACCAATTCAACCGCCTAGCTACACGTCGTTAGAAATCTAACCATCATTGCGAATGAAAATTAATAGAACTAATCTAAAGGTTTAAAAAATTTTACCATCCATGCATGGTTATGAAAATTTTGAAAAATTTATAATTTTTCATCACTTTCTTTTATGGTGCAAAAATATTGTCGAAAATAAACTACGATTTCTCAATGGCAGTATTTTTAATTTTTTTTTTGTTTTTTTTTTTACCAAAATTCTTTGTGGACTCCATGTCCATTTCATTCTTATTCCTCCCGCGTTACAGCGTATGGTGATTCTAGCAAATCAAACGCAGATTTAAACAAAACGATAATTAATTAATTAATTATTACTGTTATAACAATAATACTAATGATTATACAATAATAAGAGAAGACCTGCAGGCTGTACTGGTCAATGATTTATGTAACGATATGATTGTCGGCTATAAATACTCCGCAGCATATATTACAAGCAGAGACCAACAACGCCTATTTTCCAAGTCTTTAATTTGTTCGATCAGTACGGAGTAGCAGAAAACAATTAAGGAATTGAAGAAATGGCCGCAGGTTTTCGACATTTATCGTTGTCTCTGTTCATTATCTGTGCAGCAATAATGATTGGTTTAGTGGATGCTAAAATCTCGAACAGCATGTTCGTCTACTGGGGCGCCGCCAATCATTCCTCCATGCGCGCCGATGATCTTCAGCTCGTCCTCGACCAAACCTCCGGCAAGTTTTTAATTTCATTTAATTTTACTCATAAACTGATCGAGTTTGAATTTGAATTTATACTTGTATTGCATGCATGGCAACTGTTTTGGATGAAAATTAAATTAAACTCGGAATCTGTGTGTATAGGTTCTGGTGTTCAATCCAAGAGGGAATTCTTGTTTGGGAGCTTTGAGATGCAGATTAAGTTGGTTCCGGGGAACTCTGCTGGAACAGTCACCTCATACTATGTAAGTTGCCAAATTTTAGTTCAAGAGGAATAGATCGAACTTATAATTAATTACCTCTGTAACCCTAATTCATCACAATGTGATAAATCAGTCTCGTTTATCTATAGCTGATCGGTTCAAACTAAGAAGGTTAATAGGCTATTTTTGCTTGTAACATTGTGATTACTTTGTAGACAGTAATTAATGTAGTTGGGGTTTCACTAGAAATTATATATGATGATGCTATTGTTGATGCTTGCATGTGTGTCTTGTTGGCATGCAGCTATCGTCTACCGGCAACAAGCACGACGAGATCGACTTCGAGTTCCTCGGCAATGTCTCCGGGCAGCCTTACATTATTCATACCAATATTTTCACTCAGGGCGCCGCCGGCCGGGAAGTGCAGTTCCACCCATGGTTTGATCCCACCGCCGATTATCACAACTACACCATTCATTGGAACCCCAACGCCGTCGTGTAAGTAGTAGTCTATTATCAATAACATAATAAATGTGTAGTAGTATTTTTTTTTTGAGTTAGGAGGGAAACATCTGCATTCACTCTATCTGTGAGGGTGTATACGAGATAAACTCAGTCTCCTGGTCTTAATTAAGACCAAAAGGAGGTAAATCATAACTGACAAATTCAAGCTAAGAAGGTCAAAATTAGACCCCTCCAGTTCAAAGTCGAACTTGTAACCTTGCAGTTATCATAAGGATATGAATGTGTAGTCTTTTTTTGAGTAATGAGGAAAACCTATAGACTATATAGTCATTACCCGTGATGGTGTAAACGGGGTAAACACAGCCTTGTGACCCTAATAACGACTACAAGAAAGTAAATCAATCTAGTTACTCATAAGTCATAGTTGATTAGCTCAAACTAAGAACGACAATAGATCACTCCTGATTGAAAATCAAACTTGTAACCTTATGGTTATCATAAGAATATAAATGTGTAGTCTTTTTGAGTGACGATGGAAACATGTAGTCACTACCCATCCACGATGGTGTAAACCGGTAAACATAGCCTTGTGACCCTAATCAGGATCACAAAAAAGTAAATCAGCCTAATTGCTCACAGATCATAACTGATCAGCTCAAACTAAGAAAGACAACAAATCAATCCTCTTTGAAAGTCGAACTTGGGTAACTTTATAGTTACCACAAGAATATAAACGTATAATTTTACTATCAGTTTAACGCATTTTCTGGTTTCGATCAGATGGTACATTGACGGCGTGCCAATCAGGGTGTACAGGAACTACACCAGCCTAGGAATCCCCTACCCAAACCAGCAACCCATGAGAGTCTACTCCAGCCTCTGGGACGCCGACGACTGGGCGACGAGGGGCGGGCTGGACAAGATCGACTGGACCAAAGCTCCGTTCATCGCCAAGTACCGAAACTTCCGGCCGAGGGGGTGTTACTGGAACGGCACGGCGAGCATCGCCCAATGCGCCATCCCTTCACGGAAAAACTGGTGGAGCTCAGCCGCATTTAGCCGCCTCAGCTACGCAAAGGCCGGGCAGATGAATTGGGTCAGGCAAAACTTCATGGTCTATGACTACTGCAAAGATACAAAGAGATTTAAAGGGTTGATGCCTGGAGAATGCTATGTGCCACAGTCCTAGCTAGCTGGGAAGATCATCCATTATACACAACTCACAACAATAATCCTCTAAGATATCAGTTCCATTGTTTTTTTTTACTGTTTAACTTCAATTTTGTATACTCCATTCTTTGACTACTTTTAACTGGATATTATTCATCACAACTTGAATGTAGTAACTTCAATTTACAAGTTAGATCATACTTATGATAAATATAATATATTATGATTATGCAAATATTAGATATTATATTATTGTTGGGGCAACCCCAAACAAATTGGTCAGGTTGTTGGCTTGGTAATCACAAGGTTCTAAGTTCGACTTCTCGTAGAAACAATCTATTGGCATTCTTAGTTTGAGTCGGTCAACTACGGATAACCTAAGTTGGTTTACCTTCTTGGTCATTTACCAGTTAGAATCACAATGTGAGATTTACCCAATACAAACTCTCGGGTATTGGCTAAAATTTCCCCTCATAACCCAGAATGATATATTTTTGGAATGTTTGGCAAGTGGCAACCCACTATTATTATAGCTATTAAAAGATATATTAGTCTATATTTAGATTATAATCTCAAAAACATGAAAAACAAAGAAATAAAATAAAAGGGAAAATGATACTTTTCGTCTCTCAATTATTGCAATGTGACTTTTTTTCATTCCTCAATTGTTTGCAAAATGATGTTTTTACCCAACCTTAATAGAGCTCGAGAACGAAGAGAACAAAACCACTTTACTAACAATTGAGCAAGAACAAATGTTTTTTCCTATAATTTAGGAATGAAAAGTGTCATTTTCCTAAAATAAAATAATATAAGTATTTTTTTTTCAAGTCACCATCAACCACTAGCTGCTGGAATCTAGCAACTGAGGGTACTGGCAAAGGCTGGCTGTGGTGTCCGGTGGGGAGGGAAGAGGGGTGGGGTAGAAGGAGTTGGGAAATAGCAGAAATTTTTTCAGGAAAAAACAAAACAAAAACAAAAAATGAAAATGAAAGAAAGAAAGAAAACAACTCATGAGTTGAGCTTTCAACAGCAACATGCAGGGCAAGACATGTGCGATTGATGTTGTGTAGATGTGGGGCAGATTAATTGAAAAGTGAAATACAAGATAAATGCATCACAAATTGGTTAGCTGTTAAACAAGATAAACACAAGATAAATAAGCAAGTTTCAATGTTCTTCTTCCCCTTCGCATCTCCAGATTTTGCGTTTCTATTCTAATTACTGCAAGTTTTTCACTCGATATCTCTTCAATCATGTGTATTACAACTATGAACAGACTGACAAGAAATCCCTTATATCAGTCGCTTATATAATCATGATTTGACCGACTTTTCCACTAAACTACGGCTCGCAGTTCTACAGATAAGTCATTCAGATCAGAGCAGTTATAATGAAGGTGAAGAAAAGTAAGGAGTGTTAGTGATGCCAACTTTTGTTAGTGTAATGATTGTCAAGCAACTAAGCAACAACTGGAATTAAAAGAATTAGGCAACTAGAGAATGTCTGATAAAGATTGACAGTCTGGAGCACTTTAAGGTTTGTTTAGTGCTAAATACCACAATTTCAAGAAAAGGCTGGCTGGCTACTGGAATGGACCAGGTAGCATACATCGATCTCAGGTTCCTAACCCTTACAACTTGTTCAAGTCCAGCAAGGTGTCACTTGAGGAGGTTGTTAATGTTATGGAATATATATTTAATATATGGAATCTCTATAGATTAGGCAGTCTTAGGGATTTAGATAGGTAGGCATATGGAAACTTGTTTTCTATTTTTCTAGCACCTATTTACAGGGCTTTGTATTCTCTTTTCTATATGAGAATATATAAGACAGCATATTCAGAAATTTTTCTCTTTACTTTCATAACAGTTAATACTTAAGAATAGTTAGGTTTCTTAACTGTGGTGAATAAGTTGTCGGTTTTATTAGTGAGTTTGTTTAGGTACCAGAAAGAGTGTAGTCCATAAGTATCACACGGAGTAAGTTTTCTGCAGACCAGAATGAAAAAGCGCTATTTTCCCTTTTCTCTTGGATCTGTTCTTCTAGCAACGGGAAGAACAGAAGCAAGAGAAAAGGAGGCCGGGGAAAAAAGGGTTCTGCATTTTCATCCTTCTGGTCTACAGAAAACACAGAGACACACACAAAACCAACAACTTATTCGACACACCTAACAGATCTAACTATTCTCAACTACCTCATTGAGTAAGGCCTCGCTGGACTCCAAATAGTATCAAAAACAATATTTCATAAGCCAAAATGGTTCACGACCTGTGTTAAGCTTTAATATATCAGTTACCAACTACTATGTATATACCAATACACATCATCGACATCACCTGATTATCATTGCATATTTGCATGCAATAACTTTAGACAAGTAGAACAGTCAAGTGGTGCGAGTATAAACACAAATACAGGAATTAAGACTAAATACAACAAATCAGACAACAGCAATCACAAACTAGATCATACATTTGTATCATTTCCATTATAAAATTGTCTCTCGAAGAACTAAAAAGAGAAGATCGGTGTGTGACTAACAAACTCAATCTTCCAATAGCCCTTGTTAAAATTGCAGTATAATAAGTGCAAGTGCACAAGCTATTGACTGCTTCGCCTATCTATTCTATTATGGCCGGCTTGGATGTGCAAGTGCACAACTAAGCAATCACAAGCGCAAGCAACAATCCGGAGAAATATACTCAACGAGCCACGAGAAGCTGGCGGTTTCATTCACTCAAGTACCAATTAAACAACACGCTTAGTGTAGCCCTCTTTCCTTCTGCCAATCAATCAGCCTCCATAACTGTCTTTTAGGCAAGAACCCTATCACACACCTATATCTATTACTCAGGAATCTCTTTCTACTAGGTAATATCGAAACAGAATCTTTTGGTTCCAACCAATCAACTTATGCTCCTCAATTGTGAATAATCTATCCCAGACTCCTAGGAATATCATAGACCAGAATAGAATGTCAACTGCCCCACTGATGTCTATCTTCCAGTGCAAAGTAATGTGTTCATGTTAATGCTCCATAATCACCAAGAACCCAGTCTTTGTTTCTTAACAACACTCATTTCTCATAGCAATAAAGTTTCACAAAATTTTCCACTTCAATCAAGAACCAGACTGCATAGAATATCGCAGCACAAAAAGATTCAAACTTTCATTCCATTTCAACTTTTTCTCAATCTTTCTAGCTGCCAATTAATCATTTAACCCATAATCCCTTTTAAGCACAACTCCATTTACTCAACTCAAAGTGAACTAAGAACAACTTATAAAAGTAAAATGGAAAAAGTGTCAAATATGTAACTAAATTTATCGTTTGTGTACAATTGAATAATTGAACTTAAAAAATGTGCAATTAAACCAATAAACAAGTAAAATATATCCAATTAGGCATTTTTCCAGGGAAAATTCAATCATATAACATGTACTAATAATCGTCCTTTCTCCTGTCATACTAGTTGGGATGAAAGATCATAAAAATATCTCAATTGCACATAACTTGTTTGTTTAATGGTCTTATTGCACACATTGTAAGTTCAGTAACTCAATTGCATAAAAGTGATGATCTGATTGCACACTTTTTAAGTTCAATAAAACTCAATTGCACAAAAGTGATAAGTTCTAAGGGAACAACAAAAATTAGATAACCTTTGATCAAAATGTATTCACATGACACAAATATAAACTCCAAGAACAATCAGAAAAGTACCAAACAGAGCAAACCCGACCCGGGTCTCTTCGCCGAGAAGCATCCCAAACACGGCGGTGGCGGCAAACGTCGTCCCATTGGTGACTGGAACAGCTACAGAAATGGGCGTATCGCTGAGGATTGCGAAGAAAGCTGCGGAGGCGGAAAGGTTGAGGAGGAATGGCACAGAGTACTGCCAAGTCAATAGCAGGTTGAACCAGTTGTTGAGGATTTTGAGGACTGGGTGTTGCGGCGTGTTTGTATGGCTGGAAGATCTGAGCTTCTCGTCCCATTTAAGTGCGCCTTTTCTCATCAAGGCGTTCGTGGCTCCCCAAACCAGGCCTACCGCCACCATCTTCTCCATGTCTCCTCCCATCTTTTAGCTCTGTGTGACCTCTGAGTAGTACGATGAAGACGAAACTAGCCATGGTTTATTTTAACAGAAATTACATTTCTATCCCTTCCATTGTTTTTTTTTTGGATAAATTACAAATAAGCAATTAGGCCATCGAACCAGCAATTAGGTCATTAAACTTGAATAATCATCAAATAAGTCACGAAATTCAAAAAAATAAAGCAATTAAGTCATTCAAATTGAAAAAAAGAGCAATTAATCCATTTTTTAAATTTTCGACGAGAATTTCCGACACCAATGATCATTTTCCACGTCTGCAACCATTTTCGGCCACCGCCAGTGGCCATATTCCAAGTAGGAGCAGTATGATTGATGAGAGCAGCCACACTATAAACACCAATTGGGTTAGGTATGGGAGATTGGATTAGAGGGGACGTACCATTGGGTAGCCAAGGGTCAGTCCGAATATTGATTGATTCACCGTCATCGACTCTCCATCAACATCATCTCTTGAGGAAAGATTAGGCTTTAAGAATGCTTCTCCAAATGAAAGAGGGGTTGCTACCAATTTTTGTATCAAAATATGTTGAGCTGGGAAAATACTAGCGAGTTATGATGATGAACGAGACGTCATGCTTGTTTTCCTAGCAAAGAGAGGTTGAATTCCCTTATGCGTTTGAAACTCATGCCACCCCATTTTTCGAAACACTTTGGAGGTGTTTGGTTGGATGGAAAACGTTTTCCTTGAATTTGAGGAAAATGTTTTCGTAACTGTTTTCCTTTGTTTGGTTGTATGGAAAACATTTTCCTTAAGATCAAGGAAAACATTTTCCTTGGCCACTCCTTGGTATTTTGTTTTCTATGGACAATGTTTTACATGAAAAACAAGGAGGACAATTATGCCCTCACTAACTTTTTTTTAATTACCATTATTATTGTTGTTGTTGTTATTATTGTGTAGGGGTATAATTGTCTTTATACTCATTATTTCCTTATAATTCAAAATCCAACCAAACAATGAAATTTATATCCCTAGTAATTTATTTTCCACCAGCCAAACAATGAAATATATTTTTCTAGTAATTTGTTTTCCATGAAATTCTTCAAATATTTTCCAACGAACCAAACGTTCCATCTAATTCCTATGTGTCTTTCCCCTTCACAACTCCACAAAAAAACTGTTCATAATCCTTTTAATTTCTCGAACCCATGACCTCCCACTTGAGAGAATCACTTCATGCCGCTTGACCACAAGGCCTTTGGCCATTTCAATTAGTAAGAGAAATACTGTCATTGCATAAGTTGGGATTGCCTGGATGACATTCTCAAGAAGCACTTCCCTCCAGCTCTGGAAAGGAACTTATGAATCCAACTTTTGATTATAACTAAAATGCCCTTATGTTGTGGGTAGTAGCAGCAGCAGCAGGAGCAACAGGAGTAGCAGGAGGAGCAGGAGCAGGAGCAGGAGCAGCAGCAGTAGTAGCAGGAGCAGTAGCAGTAGTAGGAGCAGTAGCAGTAGTAGTAGCAGGAGCAATAGCAGCAGTAGGAGCAATAGCAGTAATAGGAGCAATAGCAGTAGCAGCAGTAGGAGTAGCAGCAGTTGGAGCAGTAGCAGCAGTAGCAATAGTATGAGTAGTAGGAGCAGTAGCAGTAGGAGCAGCAGCAGTAGCAGCAGTAGTAATAATAATTTGTTCAAAAAATAGTAATAATAATAATAATAATTCTTTCAAAATAATAATAATAATAATAACAATAATAATAATTTTTTCAAATTTAAAAAAGAAAAAAAAAAAAAGACAAAGGCAAAGGGTATGGGAGGAGAGGCAAAATTGTCTTTACACCAACGAATTGCCCCTCCCCATGAATTCCATGAATTGCAATTCATCATTTGGAATGAATTGCAATTCCTTCCGCAAAATTGTAATTTCCTTCAACCAAACACTGTAATTTGAGAATTCACTGAATTACAATTCAATTAATTGTAATTCCCCCCAACTACATCCAACCAAACAGGCCATAAGTTCAAACCAGAAACGAATAGCGGGGATCCTACTCCGTAATTCCTAACCCTATCTCCATTAAATTACAGTCAACAAGTCAACAGAACGTGATCTAGCAAAAGCCCAAAACTACCCTCCAGTCTCCGTCTACGTGGCACCTTTATCCTCTCACACTCGTTTCTCCCTCTCCCTCTCTCTCTCTCTCNATAGGGTGGCCATTCAACATGCCTTTTATATTTACAAATTCTACCATACTGAATAGTAGGAGTGTCGATTATTGCCAATAAAAAGGGGTTAGTGATCTTTTCTAAATAGTATAATTGTTTTACTTTCACTATTTATTACCCTTTTTTTAGTACTCCGTAGTAGTCAATATTCTGATTATTTGGAACTAAATTTTTTCCCCAATAATTACCTATTACTGTTATATTAAAAAAAAAAAACCTGAGCAACCCGAAGAAGGGTTTTTTATGATTTTTTTTTATTCATAATTTTAGCTTAAGTGGCGTGAAATCAAGTTGGAGATGCTTTAACTGATGAAACATTCATCACTTCTTGCTACACACCATGGAGGTCCTTCTCTAACAAGAGAAGGGAAAAAAGGACAAGTTTTATTGACTTACTCAGAGATCTAGATGAGGACCATAGAGGCTCTCATCTAAAATTAAAAAATTCTAGATGAAGACTTCTGTGGTGATTTTTGTCAAATATTTGGGCCATCATTTCATTTGAGAAACAAAGACTCTAGACATCTAGTACAGCCTTTGTTGTTATTATAGCCGTTTTTATTAATCGTTGTACTCTTTTCAATAGAGTTAGAAAGATGGGCCATACAAAACAATTAAAGGGAATGGAAGTCAATCTATTATAGTGTTAAATAAGTGACAACTCCGACGTTGTTAACTTATACTATTCACCATGGTCCACATTACAATCTCCATGGTTAAATATTAATTTTAAGTACTAAAAATATTCAATTTTAATGTATTGAAAATTTATTTTTAAATAATATATCAAATAATGAATTTTTAATATACAAATAATGAAGTTTAAAGAAAATAAATAACTTTTAAAAAATAAATATTCAATATATTAAAAATAAACTTCCAATATATTAAAAATGAACTTTAAATCAATGGTTCATGTAACTTGTAAGGTGAATTATGGTTTATGGTATAATGATTGGTTAACTTGCTAATAGGCTTGATGGCATATTTTGTTAATTTCAAGTGTTTCAATGAAGACTTTTTAAAATAGTTTGGAATCTCAATTGCATTCTTCGATAATTATTTGACCATTACGTTTTAAATGAATGATGAAATGTGTAATGTTTTTACACTTACTATTTTTGGTTGCCTTCTTCGTGGATTAGAAGAAGACGGCGGTGGTCAACAAGCAACCAATAAATTGAACTTATTTGACCGATTTTAATACGTTAGAGGGTTTAACTGCATCTTTTAAAAGTTCAAATGCCTAATTACTATACCATATAAAGTTCAAAGGCCTATTTCACCATTTTCTTTAAAGAACTTGGAAGAAGAAAAAATCTATAATTTTCTAAAATTTAAAAAACAACAAACTTATAAAAATATAACATTAAACTTTGAATTTAAATAAAAATTATTGCATTGAACATTACAAATTTACAAATATTACAACTATCTCAGGAAATAATATGAGATTTTATAAATTGTACAAAAGAATTTTAACGTAATATTTGACTCAAACAAATTTCTCGAGTCATTTATTATCACATGCAAATAAGAAATGAATAAAAGAAAATAATCTATATATTTATACACCCTACTCAGGAATCCACTCTATATCTAGATAAATTTCACCAGATTCTACGTTCTGCAGCTTCAGTGATACTTCTTGTTTCACCTTCCCATCAGTAATGTTTACAGCGCTATCCTCAATTAGCGCATTATTATCTGATTTCAACCATTTCCCTATCTGCATATCACTAAACATTGAGGTATCTCCAAATGCCATTGCAGAAGTAATCAACGGCTGAATGTCAATCTCAGCCTCCCCCATTATATCATCAGCAGAGAAGGTGTCGTAATCATAAACTTCCTACAAAGTAGTAATTCATGATGAATATAAATATGTTTAGCATAATACGGAGTATATATAACTAATAAATGTGTAGGTCTCACTATTTAACTTAACTTTTTAGTTTAACAAGACACAATTCAATTTGATATCAGAGCTATAACCCAAACAAAGCGTAATCCAATTTGGTATTTGACCTGACAAAATGGCATACACTCAATATAGAAAGACTGATGAAAATGTTATTCCGTACAAGAGAAAAAAAGTGCTCACTCCGTCCCATTTTATGTGTCTGGTTCAGTTAACGAGGCTTGTTGAAGTTATCTTTAATCCAAATTTTTTCATAATATTAAATTTAGTATTAACATACAAAATTTATATATTTAGAAATTACACTAAAAGTACTATTAAACACAAAAAATCAAATTTAAAAATAAATAAAAAATACTAAAGAAAATAAACAAAGAAGAAAGAGTTAGTTTGACCACTGAATAGTAAATATGACAGATAAAATGGGACAGGGGGAGTAATTATTAATCTCACAATCAACTTAACTTTTTAGTTTAGATGAGATACACAGTTCAATTTCGTATCAGAGCTGACATAGACAAAATTTCATTGACTCAAATAATATATAAAATATAGATTGTTTGTGCAGATGTTTAATCCAACCATTACTTAGAAATAACAAATTCTTTAATTAAGTAGAATCTATCGTGTTTACAAAATTTATGCATACTCAAGTTTTCACAAAGTATAAAAAGAATTATAAGAGAATGAAATATTACCAACTTAATTGAGCCATAATTTTGAGGAACAGAAAGCGTGAGTACTTCATTCCAAACTGGATTCAAATTGCTCCTCATTGAAGTTGTTTGCACTTTCTAAGAAATCATAGAATATGTTGAGATAGACTGGGCTATAAAGATTTTAAGAAGTAATTTGAATAGTTGAGTCATCTTCAATTATATAGTCTTTCTCATTTTAAGTTTGTATATAAGTAGGAACAAAATATGAACAATTAATATGTATATCAACCCAGATATGAGGTTATGCAGTCTAGCTAACTCATAAAGTTGGCAAACACCCTATTATAGTTCATACAAGACATGCATCCCCATAAAAGATTCACTAACCTCATTGCCAAGGGTCAAGATAACATATGGATCACTTGAAAGCATGTCTCGAACCGCTAGGTTTGTCCCTTTGAGTACTATAACTTTCAACATTCCAATAAATTCTACGGTGCCTTCCTGTAACCAAGTTTTGTTTTAGCTGCCTACAAGTGATCCCAAATTAAATGATCATAGAATCACTTTGGAAAAATCATTTTACAGTTTCTCGGG
>NXFB01001020.1:0-13444 GCA_002525835.2 Ipomoea batatas
ACAATGCATACACCCATTACGGTGTTTCCACAACTCCCACAAAACCAAGTATGGCAACCTGCTTATAACAAAGGAAAATAAAGGATTACGCGCCCCACCTCGCCCCCAGCCGCCCACCAAAGTCCTTAAACACCGGTGACGCGACTGCAGGCCAAGGGACGCTAACACATAACTCCAAACGGCTTTCGCCGTATTCCCAGAATAAAAAATATGCAAAATAGAATCAGAAGCAGGAGCCGGACAACACCAACATCTCGAAACAACAACATGGCCGAAGCGAGACAGGACATCGTCTGTGGGCAGCCGACCCCGGAACACCCTCTAAGCTAGAAAGGACACCTTAAACGGTAGGTGTTTATGCCAGCACTTAGCAAGTATGGGGTCCGGGGCAGCCGTCAAAGCAGGCTTAAGCAAAGATTTTGCAGAGGAAAATGAAAACATACCGTCAGAAGCCAACGTCCAGACCGGGATATCCCGCGGCCCTTGTCCTAACCGGGACAGGTCCGCAGTGACCCCGTCAGCTATTAAGTCCACGTGCTCTGCCAGGTCGAGAGCACCATCGTGTATATAGTCCAGCAGTAAGTCCCGGGAGTAAGAAACCCCCCAGAACGAATACAATCTGCCGAGAGGGCCTAGACCCTAAACCCTAAACCCACCAGAAATTAACCCGGCCTTGGAACAACCGCCAGGTCAGAACCCGCTCAACCTCATCCCGCACACTCAACATCCGCTTCCATGTGTATGAGTCAGTGTTCTGGACCAGCTTAGAAACCGGGTGAACCCGACTGCAATATTCCACCCGCAAAAAGTCTGACCACAGAGTGTGCTCGGTGCGAAAGTTCCACCACAACTTCGTACTAGCAGCCCAAACCAATAAGCCCAAGTCCAAAAAACCAACCCCGCCCTCATTTTTAGGGAGAGACAGAGTTTTCCACGAACTCCAATGATACCGGGCACCTCCAGACTCCTTCCAGAAGAAGCTAGCAAAGCATCGCTCCAAGTCACGGATCACCTGCTTAGGCGGGGCGCAGGCCGCAAACAGGTGCAAAGGGATAGCCTGTAGCACCGAAGTAATCAATACCGCCTTCCCACCCTTAGATAACACCCGCCGCTGCCAACTCAGGCACTTAGCCTTAACCTTATCCACCACTGAGGCAAAATAAATGCACTTTTTGCGCTCCACATACACAGGGCACCCGAGATAAGTGAAAGGGAATGACTTGTGCACACAACCCGTAGCCCTGCGAACCCTAGCAACAACCCGTTCAGGAGTACGGGGATGCATGTAAAAGGCACTCTTCTAAAAGCTCACCAACTGCCCCGAGATTTCCTCATAGTCTTTTAAAGCTGCAATGACCTTCTGAATGGCCTGCTGCCTGTATGTGCTAAATATAATCACATCGTCTGCATAGGCCAGATGGTGGATATGTGGGGTGCCCGGAGGCTGAGTAAAGCGAGGAACGGTGACATCCTTATAAACCCGCGCCAAGTACACGGACAGAACCTCAGCAGCAATGATAAACAGACTTGGGGACAAAGGATCCCCCTGGCGCAGGCCCCGAGACGATGTGAAAAAACCCTCCTTGACCCCATTCACAATCACAGAGTACCAGACATTTGTCACAGCCCGGTAAACAAGGTCAATCCACACCTCACAAAACCCCAGCCGGCGCATAACAGAAGTCAAGAAAAACCAGGACACCCGATCATACGCCTTAGCCATGTCCAGCTTGAGCACAACATCCTGAGTCTGAAACTTTAAACCGTGACACATCTCCGAGGCCAAAAGCACATCGTCCGTAATGGAACGCCCAGCAACAAAGCCACTCTGGTGCGGGGACAACAAAGTGGGCAATACTGAAGCTAGCCAAACCACCATCAGCTTCGTGACAATTTTACTACTGAAGTTGCATAAACTGATAGGGCGGTAATCTGCACAAGTCTCCGGGTTCGGTTTCTTGGGCAGCACATCAATCGATGTATGCGTAATAGCCTGGGTGAAATCCCTGCCCAGAAAGTAACTTCTAACCATGTCAACCACGTCCCCTTTCACAATCTCCCAGCAATCCTTATAGAAGGCCCTCGAGAAACCATCTGGCCCCGCAGCACTAGTAACATTCATCTGAAACACCACCTCTTTTACTTCCTCCTCCTCGGGCACAGCTGTCAACATGTCATTATCCTCGTCAGTCACCAGCTGTGGGACGCAATCAAGTCAGGCCAAATCAAACCCTCCAACCTCCGTAGTGAACATGCGCTCAAAGAACGAGACTGCCTAATTAGCAATCCCCTGTCTATCCTCGAGCCATTGCCCCTCTTCATTTTTAACCCTGTGTATAAAAAGCTTTCGCCTGCGCTCCTTAACCATTGAATGAAAATAGCGGGAGTTATTATCACCTTCCTGAACTGCAGTAGCACGGGCTTTTTGCTGCCAAAACTCCTCCTCAATCAGGACTTGTTTTTGCAACAAAGCCACCCCCTCCTTATACTCAACCAGTGCCTGGTCATCATCTGGATTCTGCTGTAAAACCCCCTCAAGCACCTGAACTCGCTCCTTGCGACACCCCTACCTTACACAAGCTGAGATAGATAAAACTCAACACAACAGCTGCCTATCTCAACCAACAACAGAACATAGCGGAAGCGAATTTAAAACCTAAGGGGCGTCATGCCACATCTAGGTAAGATAAACACGGCCTAGATGCACAGGCTAACCAAAGAAAGATAACTGCATAGATAAAATCCTCAAGTATATCTCGAAACATCCAACAACTAGTCAAGAGTATATGAAATCTCAAAGTGGCGCACAGGCCCGAAACACAAGTCTAAAAACATCATATCTAGTCTACGCATCCTCAGATAGGTGTACACTATCGCGCTCGCGCATAGACTTTAAGGCAAACCTGGAAAACACACAAAGAACCATTAGCAAAAGACTGCTAAGCAACCACCATTCACACCCGCAAGGAAGTATAGATATACATAAGCTTGTAAATAGGTTTACACACCCGTATAGAATATAAACACCAACAAACTGTTCATTAATTCAAATCGGATACTCCACAACAATAAACTGAACGAATCATAAACCAAGACTCATCCAACGAAGCCAATATCCAATAACGAGAGTACAAGACAACAACAAATCCATAACCAAGATACCAACTGAACAACAACCATAAAGAAACAACCAACCATAACCAAGAACAACGAGATATCAACCGAATAAACACAAGGAACTCACAAATACATGAACCAAGACAGAATTCCCAACTCCAATCTCCAACCCTCATACCAACCATCATACCAAAACCCAACCACAGTCATAAGTCAGAAGTCAGAAGTCAGATGTCAGAAGTCAGAAGTCAGAAGTCAGAATCCAGAAGTTTGGTACGCAGGGGTAATGAACCCAATCACAGGGACCGAAGTCCAATCACAGGGACCGAAGTCCAAAAGTCAGAAGTCAGTAATAGCACAGTCAGATCACCCATCAACCTCCAAGAGATACTCAATGATCCACCACCACATACTCATACTCAACTCAACCCAAGAACCATCACTCAGAGTGCTCATCTCAGATATGAACTCATATAATGGACTAAGAGGTATGAATAGATACTCCAGAATCGGGGTAACATAACCAATAGAATACTCCAACAAACTCCAGAACAAAGGAGGAAACAAACAACGGATCACTCATCTCCACCAACCACTACCACCTTACTCTCACGGAGGACTCCAGTGGGTTACATTATGCCGCTAGAGAGCCCCGCAAGAGCAATTCCCACACACCGAATCAGACTCAGCTTAGAATGTAAAGAAATGTTCCAGAATACACAAATCAGATCATACTACACCAAGATTTCATCTGACAGAGGCCAAATAACATGGAAATCCAAACCAACAAATAATCATAACAACACTAGGCAAAGGATCATGACACAAGTTTATGAATCCATCAAACGCAACCAAACGGAACTAATAATCAAGAAATTTCAGGATTTCCAACACCAAATAATATCATATAGAGTGAGAGTGTAAAAATAGATTTTGATGGACATAGTGGTTACCTTTGAAGCGTATTTAATCCAAAAGCGTATTAATCCAAAGCACACCAACTCTAAGCTCGGTTCATAAGCTAGGTCCATAATCGTGAACCTGAAGATTAAGGTAACCTAATATCGTCACCAACTACTAATAACAAGGATATTGATAATCCTACCCGGGGTTCATAATTAAACCATAACTATTCCTAAGCATGATAAGGGTCACAATTACCTAAGCTATAGAATTAAACATTAAGATCACTAGCTATTAAGACCATAAAAATCCGATTATTAACTAACAGCCTTAAGAATTAACACCCTAAAACATAAACTGATTATACATAATCAAGCTTAAAGAATATTACCTTAGTAATACTGCCTAGACCAGGAATTGAACCCATGCCCTTTGACTCAACATATAAGAGCTAACCACCACGCCACACGATCTCTTGTTGTTACTGGGTCGCACCAAAGGGAGAAGTCACTTCCTGGAATCCGCTACTGCTGCGAACAACGGAGAAGGAGGTTCACCGCCAACTTCCACCGTTGCCGTCACCACCGTTCCACGTCGAACGGCTGCTGCTTCTCCTTGGCGTCGAACGAAAGAGACTCGAGAGGGGAGATGAGGCCTGGAACGGAGAGTCGCGGTTGCTGGGAGAAGCCATCGCCGGTGAACCGTCGCTTCCGAGCTCCGTCGCGAATCACAGAGGGTCCCGCCCTGCTTCACGTCGAACGGAAGGGAGACCCCCGCCTTCTTCCTCCGCAGGTTCAAAGTGTCGCAACACCAGGCAGCCACCACGTCTCGAAGAGGGGTGAAGACCGGTGAAGAGAACGCCGGGGTTGGAGACTGCCGCCGCCCGCTGCTCTGTTTTGCTGTTGGAGACAAAAGCCACCGCCTTACTGCTGGTTTCGTCACCGTTGGAGAAGCAGCGAGGAGGAGAGGAGAAGGAAGTCCGTCACCGTCGTCGGGATCCTCCATCGTTGAAGAGAGTAGATAACGCCGCATGCCATTGCCGGAAGGTGTTTCGACGTTGAAGGCTGGGAGTCGCGTTGCTGCCGTCGTTCCCGTCGAAGCTGGTTGTCGCCATATGGACGGTACCGAGAGGGTGGCCGGAGCCGCCATGCTCATAGCACACCACCGGAGATCATCCTTGAGCTGCTTCCAGTCCTTGCTTCGTCATTAGAAGGAGAGGATGTAACCGGAGAGGTGATGAAGTGCTGAGGCCGAAAGAGAATGGAGGAAAGGGCTGCTCACTGATCACCTGGCCTACCGTTTTTGGAAACTGCTATTTTCATCATACAGTAGGGTATTTATTTGGATTGGGCTATTAATGGTAAGGGCTTATATAATTGGGATTTAGGCTAGTTGGGTCAATACTTAAATTATAATATACTTATAATTTAGCTTAAGACAATTCCTTGGGTCCATAGCCCTAAAATAATATAGTATGGGCTATTTAGAGAAGTTGGGTCAATTTAAAAAGGTTGGGTCACTAACCATAGCTCATAATACATATATATATATATACATATATATATATATATATATATATATATATATATATATATTCATACATAATTATGTGCTTATAATATAACCTTAAGAAAATATAAATTATGTGGGCTCAATAATAATGTTTATGTAGGAAATATATATATCTATAAAAGTATTGGGCTATAGACTATTATTATTAATCATAACAATAAATTATATATAAGAGTATATAGTCCCAAGGCCATAGGAAATAATGATACTTATAATCATTTAAATAATTACTTACTAATAAATAACCCATCATTTTAAATATTCATATTTAAAATAGTAATAGGGAAAATGCAGGGTGTTACAGTCCTCATATTCCCGAAGTTTAGCAAAAATGTCCCCGAACACCTCCTTACTCCACACCCCAAGCACCTTGCCCAATCTGTTAAGTTTAGTAGCCAACACATGCATAGGCGCCCCCTCAACTGGGACCGCTCAACTGTCTCGAACCACCCGTTGAAAGTCCTCGTGCTTGATCAAGACATTCAGAAATACAAAGTGCTTCGGAGTCACCTGTGCACTCAAAAGATCACAACAGATTAAAAGCGGACTGTGGTCAGACGTAGACTTTGATAGATGCCGAACGAATGTTTAAAAACATGCCTCCCACACTGAGGTGTAAAGAAAACGGTCTAAACGCATCCAAATGGCTAACTCCCCACGCCTCCCATTCCACCAAGTGAAACAGGAGCCGTAGGCAGTCGCATCAATCAAGTCACACGCACTGACACAGTCCCGAAAGGTCGTGGTCCTCCGATGCGGGTACGGAAGCCCACCCTTTTTCTCATCAACAGATAACAAACAGTTAAAGTCCCCAACAACAGACCATGGAACCCCTCCGAGAAATAGTAGCCGAAACCGACTTTAAATCATCCCATAAAGGCGCCCGGAGCCGTTCCTTAGTCTTAGCATAAACAAACGATAACCAAAAAGGAGTCGGGACAGTAGAATGAGCACATGAGACCGACACACACTGCCCCAACTCAGACTCAACAACAACAGTCAAGTCATTATTCCAAAAAAGCCAGAGTTTATTATTCAAACCACAAAAAGCATTATCAAAGTTTAGGCGCAGCTTAAAATAATCAAGCCTATCAGGCGAGCTGAAAGGCTCGAGCAGGCATAGGATCAAAGGGCAATGAGAGCGCAACAGGACACGGATCCTGTGCAAAGAGCCCTGAGAGGAAACCCCCCTCACATTCCAGACTAGAAACTTCATGAGAAATTATTAGAGCAAGGAACATGATGAGCAGAGGGGGAACCCCTTTTAAAAGTAACATGAGCAGCAGCAACATGCATAGAGGACTGATCAAGATAGATCTCCTGGTCTGTCTCAAACCCGGAGCCCTCCAAATCAGCCTCCTGGCCCGCCCGAGGGACATCACTATCAGAAAACGACCTCCCCCCAGTCCTCCGAGGACCCCCCGGTAAAACCAGGGAAGCCTCCCGAGTATCACCCGAGGCCCGATCACTCGGAGGCGTGTAGGGCGGCGTCCCAAGCGGAAGCGGGCCCATAAACCTAGCAGGATTAAGAGGAGTAAAAGAAAAAGATACCTGCTGCGGGCGGCTGACATCCGCCTGAGAAGACAAGGTTGGCGTAGGAGCCTGTTCACTAGCCTCGGGGATAGGAGAAAGCTGACTCGTAGGGCCAGTGAGCGGGTGTGACACCCCAACTTTTTCACAAGCTGGGATAGATAAAACTTAACACAACAGCTGCCTATCTCAACCATAAAACATAACATAGCGGAAGCGAATTAAAACCTAAGGGGCATCATGCCACATCTAGGTAAGAAAACACAGCCTAGATGCATAGGCTAACCAAAGGAACTGTAATGCATAGATAAAAATCCTCAAATCATGTCTCCAAATATCCAACAATTAACCAAGAGTATATGAAATCTCAAAGTGGCACACAGGCCCGAAACCAAAGTCTAAAAACATAGAGTCTAGTCTACGCATCCTCAGATAGGTGTACACTATCGCGCTCGCGCATAGACTTTTCTTCTTATCTTCGGGGACTTGAGCGTCCAAGTTTCCCTTTCTATTTGACTTAGTCTTCTTTGCTTTGAAGGTTGCAACTTCTAACTTGTTCCTTCGTTGTCGCTTCAGGGATGGGTAGGACTATCTTAAGGTCTGCGAATCACGACCTCGAATTATAATTCTTCATGCAATGTTAACTCCGAGTTTAGCTCGCACGAGACTCTTCATTGCTGATCCGGAAGCTCCCGATTGGCGTGCTTTAACTCTTTCTTGACGCGTCGGCATTTGCTCGTGCCGTTCCCTCATAGCCGAGAGTCTTCGAGTCTTCAGTCTTCGAGCTCCTATTGCTTTCTTCGTCTTCTTATCGCACTTCAGCTGCACGAACTTGTTCTTCAAGTCTTGAGGTTGGAGAAGACTTTGTAGACGAGGCTACACGCGCGAGTACGCCAATTCCCGGGGAACGTAGATTGCTGCCGCTGACTCCAAACCGCGAGTGTATTACTCTTCTTCAACGAGCCGCCCATCTTCTGATTGCTTAGACGCATACAGTGATATCCATCGTTTCGCATCAACTAACTACTTATTCCTAATCTAAGGCAAGCTCCTAGGCAATTCTAAAACGAATCAACTTAACTAAAAGCGATTAACAACTTACCCGGAAGACGCGCCCGCAAGCTGCAACAACAAGGTTAACAAGGCACAAATAATATAAACAAACAAGGCGTGTCCTCACCGCGATTCTTAGAATTCACACATCCTATGATTCTCAAACACCTTAATTCCTACAAATCAAGTCCTAGAGTCTCAAAAGTTCAACCCTAGGATCTCTACTCAGACCTCAACACAGGCTCTGATACCAAGTGTGACACCCCAACTTTTTCACAAGCTGAGATAGATAAAACTTAACACAACAGCTGCCTATCTCAACCATAAAACATAACATAGCGGAAGAGAATTAAACCTAAGGGGCATCATGCCACATCTAGGTAAGAAAACACAGCCTAGATGCACAGGCTAACCAAAAGAACTGTAATGCATAGATAAAAATCCTCAAATCATGTCTCCAAATATCCAACAACTAACCAAGAGTATATGAAATCTCAAAGTGGCACACAGGCCCGAAACCAAAGTCTAAAAACATAGAGTCTAGTCTACGCATCCTCAGATAGGTGTACACTATCGCGCTCGCGCATAGACTTTAAGGCAAACCTGGAAAACACACAAAGAACCATTAGCAAAAGACTGCTAAGGAACCACCATTCACACCCGCAAGGAAGTATAGATATACATACGCTTGTAAATTGGTTTACACACCCATATAAAATATAAACACCAACAAACTGTTCAACAGTTCAAAACGGATACTCAACAACAATAAACTGAACGAATCATAAACCAAGACTCATCCAAACGAAGCCAATATTCCAAACGAAAGTACGAGACAACGAATCCATAACCAAGATACCAACTGAACAACAACCATAAAGAAACGAACCAACCATAACCAAGAACCAAAAGATATCAATCGAATAAACACAAGGAACTCACGAATACATAAACCAAGAAAGAACTCCCAACTCCAACCTCCAAACCGTCATACCAACCATCATACCAAACCCAACCCTAGTCAGAAGTCAGGTACGCAGGGGTAATGAACCCAATCACAAGGACCGAAGTCCAATCACAGGGACCGAAGTCCAATAGTCAGAAGTCAATAGTCAATAGTCAATAGTAGCACAGTTAGTTCACCCATCAACCTCCAAAAGATACCAAGGAATCCAACACCACATACTCATACTCCAAACTCAGCCCAAAACAACCAAACAAACTGTTCATCTCAACTATGAATACAAACCAACTCCCAGGTAATGAATTCAAGGAATCAACAAAGCATGAGTACAAGAGGGAAACCAAAAGACATGAACCAATACTCCAAAGATATGGTATAAATACCCAACAAAAGGCATGAATAAATACTCCAAAGACATGGTAAAATACCCAACAAGACACTCCAACAATATTCAGAACAAAGGGGAAACAATCAGACAACAACAACTCAGAACAGTTTCTGGAATCGAGTTTCCAGAGACCATGCGGAGCTCTCCAACGGAGCTCGGACCTCCGCTGCACTCCTCCGCAAGGAGGAGGCGGTCCACCTCAACGGGCCAACCTCCTCCGCCCAAGTCCACCGTCCAGGCCTTGCGGAAGACTTCGGCAGGGCACATTATTCCGCCTAGGTCCTCCGCAAGGTCACCCACACTCCCAGATTCCAGTTTCTGCCCAGACACGAAACATTGTTCCAGAATGCAACAATCAGATCAAAATACACCAACATTTCATCTAATTAGAGGCAAAAAATATGGAAATCCAAACCATCAAATGATCATAACAACACTAGGCAAAAGATCAAGATACAAGATCATGAAATCCAACAAATACAACCAAGAATAGGGCTAATAATCAAGAAATTTCAGGATTTCCAACACCAAATAATATCATATAGAATGAGAGTGTAAAAATAGATTTTGATGGACATAGTGGTTACCTCTAGGAGCTCTTTTCACCCAAGCAAAGCCTCAACAAGCTCACAAAGCCCCACCACCTTCTTGATCATCTTTTTACCCAAAGAACCGCAAAAGAAAACATAAGAACTTGCATAAAGACTAATAAAACTATATGATGCAATGAATATTCCTAGATAGATGCACTTACCCAAACTCAAACAAGCCTAAAGGAGCAATCTTGACTTGAATTCTTTAAGGAGAAATGAAGATCAATTTGGAAAGGTTTAAGATGGAAAGTGGCGTGTAAATGAGTGTAGGGAAGAGAGAGAGTGAAAACCTCTAGGGAAATTTAGTCTTGAATATATATACTACAATACATATATCATATTAGGGTGAAAGACTTAATAAGGAATGGGCTCCATTCTTTATATTATATATACTTACAAGAATATAATGTACAAGATTAATAAGTTGGGCTAAGAAATTCATCTCTAGACAATTAAATATATAATAGAATAAAGAAAGCCCATATGATGTCTTAAAGACAATACACTTATATATTTATTAAGAAAGTGGGCCATTGTAAGAATACTTTTAATTATAAGAATTGTAAGGATCCAAATTGAATAAATCCCTTACAAGAATAAATTCAAGAATTGGGCTCTTGATTAAAATAATTAATTTAGGCTCAAGGAATATATATATACATATCTATGTATGAAATTGGAAGAACTAGCCCAATTAGAATAAATAAATTGCCCAAGGAATTAATTATCGGTCGTAAGGCTTGAACGAATTTACGGGGTGTTACAGCGGGCCCTTAGCACCGTCCTGTCTCAAAGGAACAAAAGCATTACTCGTGGGTACTGGCTGTAAGGCCTAACCACCCTGAGTCTCTGTAGCAACCCCAGGCTGCAATCCTGAAGTCCCAACCTTCAGGAGACTTATCCACCAGCACTGACTTACCTTTCTGTTTCTTCAACTTGCGTCTGAGATGCTTTCTCTGTTTAGTATTTAGACCTTGCATATCAAAAGGGGCCTCAGACGCCCCTTGTACCTGTTGAGTCAGCCCTGTAGTCTCCGTACGAGCACCCTAGCCCTGTGCAATAGGCTGTCGAGCAACCTGGGGCTGTGGGGCAGGTAGAGGACCCGGGGGCTGACTATTGGCAAAACCAGCTCCAGAAGCACCTGCAAAAGTAAACTTAGGCCCCACGGGACCCCGTGGCGCTAGGGGACCCGGGGGCTGACTATTGACAAAACCAGCTCCAGAAGCACCTGCAAAAGTAAACTTAGGCCCCGAGGGACCCCGTGGCAGCTGTGCAGCTGTAGGGTTCAAAACAACCCCACCACTTCGGCACTCATTAGCTGAGTGCCCCTGTTTCCTGCAAGTCAGACAATAACCAAGCATTTTTTCATACTCAATCGGCTGCCAAAAGCCAACATCCTCGCACCTAGGGCGAGTACTGCCCAGCCTGACTTTTGCAAGTAAGGGTTTTTGTAAATCAATTTCAACCTTCACTTTTGCAACATTGGGTCTAGAAAATTTCGCCGTCGCGGCGTCAACATGTAAAAACCGCCCTATAGGCTTGACTAGCTGTTTTAAACAAGGTATAGAGAAACAATTAGCCTTAAGGTTGGGTAGTAAAACCCAAACCGGGGCTAGTGAAGTCTCGAACCGTGTGTCAAAGTCACTAGTCCACCTGAACAACCGCATAGGGCACCGGCCATTAAACAAAATCTGGCCCTTAACCAAGATTTCAATACAATCCTCCGAGCTAGAAAAAGCAAGGAAGACATGTCGAGGATCAACCAAACCGACCTCGACCGTCCCTTTTAACACATAAGTTTTAGCAAAATGAGCCCGAATATCAGATAACAAAGGTCGACCATGAGAGAACTTACCAACTAACAAATTATTTTCAATCTCGTTCATCTGGGCAACCTCGTGATCATCAAAGGTGATGCAAGGTTCTCCCCTATGAATTTCAACGTATTTTTCAGAAATTTTGGGCAGGGGAGCAAAATTAAAAAAAGAATTCTGCGCCCCATCACCCGAATTACCGAACAAACGAGCAAAATTAAGCCTAGGAACAGGGGTGTGACCGACTCCATTTTGCATGTGATTTTGACCTTGCTTGTTCAAATGACCGTGCGTGACAACATTACTAACGGGAATGGGACTTTTAAATTGAGCATGAGGATTATTCACATTGGATTCGTGGACATTGGGGGCCTGGTTTCGACTCCCCTTAGCTGCATCAGTCGAAACAGACTTAAGCTTAGCAGCAGCAGGGCCTTTCGAAGTCCCATGCACAACACCAACATTACCAACCAGGCCATTTTTAGACAAAGCAGAACTCGAACCATCCAAAGAAGTGGAGTTCAAACTTTGCCTAATATTCAAAGTAGAGTGCATGAACTTAGACTTACGTCCAGAACTCACATCACCAACAACTTTAGAAGAAAACAAGTCCATGCTAGCAGGAAGATTAGAGATAGAGCCAAACTTTGATCCTATAGCTTTCATAACTTCTGAACCAATATCATACTTCAGCAAATTCAACCTCTTCTTGCTAGCATAATGACCATTAAATTTCCTAAGTGTTGGTTTAGTAGGCAATACATTAACTTCTAAACCAACCTTAGAAGACTTAGAAGTAGGCTTACCTCTAAGAGGAGGGTCTTTTGCAGTACCATCAGACCCAACACTTAGAGGGGTTGGAAGCTTACGTTCTGCAGAGGTGAGAGGCAAAGCATTCATACCTGGAGACTGGGAGGCCAGCGCATGCATCACCGCAGCACCAACATGAGACCAGAGGGTGTTGTTGTTCTTTCTTCGCTTGCCTTGAGCCATCAAGGTCGCAACCTTGGGTGCACGGCCCACTGGCCGACCACCACCGCCCCCAGCAGCCGGCGGAGCACCACCATTCAACGGCATCGCAGCCAGGCCCGAACGCAGAGGCCGGTCACCAGCAGAAACCATCAACTTCTGGCCAAGAACCGGTAGAGAACCATCAACCATCGACTTCGAGGAGGTTGGAAGATTTGGTTGGCGACCAATGCTGTTGTCACTGGCCGGCGTCGACAGCGGCCGAGAAGCCTCCAGCGACACACCGGAGTCCCCAGCCATCGTCGACCGATTACCCACAGGAGTCCCCGTAGCTGTTCGAACCGGCGCCGCGACTGCACCACCATCCAGAGATCGCCCTACAGCCACCTGCACTGCCGCCGCCGATTCTAGGGCGACGCGATCCGCTTCTGTCACACTGTCCACACCGAGGCCAAACGGAGCAACAGCAGGCGCCTCCGAGCCACCACCGGCGACCAAAGAACCAGGGCTCGCTGTTCGCACACCAGTCGCAACGCCGTTA
>NXFB01001021.1:13878-24949 GCA_002525835.2 Ipomoea batatas
CATTGACTAAGTTAAGCTCATGCTTATTATGTTATGATGTTTCAATTGATATTGGGCATGATTATAACACACCAAACACATGCATTTATTTGGAGTATTCAGTGGCCTAATTGTACTTTTTTTTAGCTCAGTGGCCTAATTGCACTTTCAGATTACGTTCAGTGGCCAATTTGAACCTTATTCTTTTATTTATTTTTTTTGTTAAAAAGGTAGGTGATCGTTGTCAAAAATGAGATATAGTGCGGGTTTGTTTTGTCGTTCCGCTAGGGATTGGCGTTATGGCACGTACTTGTGCAATTATTTTTTTTTGGAGCTTTTTAACCCACTAACGAGAATCCAAGCACAATCATAAACATAAATTTACTAACAAACTAAAAACATAAGAAATAAAGATGGGATTTAAACTAGGAATTATTACTATCAAGATGCTACATATATTCATAGATTAGGGAGAACAATAATCATGTATCAAGAGTGCCGTACACTAATGAATTCAAGACTACTATTCCGTCCCTTGAATTAGAGCAAGAGATTTATCACAATATGTGTGACTCAACCTCGAGCTCTTGAAGCTCCTCGGTATATTAGGCCCCCCAATTCGTCCCATATTCCCGTAGTGAGATATTTGGGTTGTACAAGAGGTGACTTGAGTTTTTACCCAACTCCCGTTGTAGCAAGAACTCTCAAATTACTTGCCAATAAACCTCCTTATGATTCAAGATTATAATTATTCCCCTTATGAATTCCTACCTCTAACCCAAACTAAACTAAATAAGCATAAGGAAAATAAATTAAAAGAAGAAGAAGAGTAAATAACATAATTAGGGAAATAAACTTGCATAATTTAAATGAAGAAGAAAATAAATTAAAGTAAAATAAACTTGCATAAATTAAATGAAGAAGAAAATACAAAACAAAGAAAATAAAGGAAAGGAAAACAAGTGATTGCTCTAAGTTCTACATCTTGCTAAGCTTAGGTTCTGATTTGGGAGAGTAGGAAGCCTTTTATAGGCATCAAAATGGAGCAAAAATTGGGATGGTATGTACAGCGCAGGGCGTACGCCCTTGGGTACGCACGTACGCATGCTCGTACGTAGCGCACTGCCAGTACATCCTCCTCTTTAATTTGCTTCAACTTTTCAGAATTCATTCTTGTCTCCATGCAATTTAATATTTCACCCATTGCTCCTGAAAGTCTTCCTCTTCTTGTGCTTTTTCGTCTTCATCTTTTGTCTTCTTCTTTGTTTTGTCTTTTTGGCTCCACCTACTTTCATCACCTATGAATTCTATCAACACCATAAAATATTAGATAATAACATACAAATTAGGATTAGGTAAATCATCTAATTATTAATTACAATATAACTTAATTTCTTTATTTTTTTCTAAATAAAGTATATTTTGCATTTATCAATCAAAGTAAAGAAAATCAAGGTTATATTAAATACAAATTATATCATCTAGAGGGAAAATAAACTTCAATATGGGGATTAAGTATAATCAAATGTGCACTCATCAGTAGGTTGATTACCTTTTTTCTCAAAAACCCTAATGAAAAGAAGGTAATCAGCCTAGTACTTTACTCTATTTTGTCCACCTTTTTGTTTCTATCCATTTTTGTGTCTTCCCTCTCTCATTTATATATTATAGTCAACCACCGTGGAACCAGTTTAACTCCTCTTGGTGAAGAATTCTTAGGATTGAAGGAATTCAAAGGCGCATGGATGCTCATCCTGATAATGGGTTTATCAAGCTTGAAAGAAAGCTTTACTTCTACAATGGGGTTTGACAATTCTTGATATTGGGAACAAGTCGTGTTATTGGGTAACCAATTAGATATTTCTTGTTTTATAAACCCATTGATAGAATATACAAAAACTCTGTCAAGTTTTATTGTCGTAGTTGTAATGGCATTGAAGCACACATGGTTTAAATTTAAAGCCCTTGCTATGTTTGTTTAAAGGATAGATCGAGTGATAATTGACTGTTTTATTTGGATTTTAATGACATGTCAAAATTCAAGATTAAAGGATTTTCAAGAGTTTTAAATACAAAATAATCAAGGGGATAGGCAAAAGTTCCTTTATTTAATCGCAACGAATTAAAGCTCAACTCACATCTAATATAACATTAGACCTAATTGAGTTCAATATAGACAAATATTTCATTTTGCGATTGCAAGCAATAAAAGTTTTATTAAAATTATATCCCAAAAAATGGTGCTTGATTCTGCATGCCGAACTAGAGTTTTCTTTTACTTTCTTGTGTCATCAACCTCGCGAATCACAAGAAAACGAAACACTAAATGATAGTATTAGAGACTAAGTTATTGGCCTCAATCCTCAGCACGGTCTACTTGTCAGACTCGGGCCGAGTGCTTGACAAGCGGCCTTCGATTGAGGATGAATGATAAGGCGCTTAGAGACATTTATGGGGGTCTTTAACTCTTTATGGTGGCATTTGGTGAGTCCTTTACGCATTAGTTTCACAATTAGGACTGCAATTTGGGGAAGAATATTTTCCTTAATTATTTACTTACCTTTTTCTAAATTAGGAATTCAATAATCATGTTGTTTTAGGTGGTCAATCAGCGGTCTTTCCGGATCGGAGGATGCTGGTCGATAATTTGTAAGTGTAATTTTAGGGATTTGTAATCCTAAGGCATTAACATGATTAACAACAATTCACACACTTATTCATGTGTTTTAATTTTTTTATCCTTCTTTTGTTTTCTTTAAGTCTAATCAGTTGTGTTGGCCAACCGAGAATCAATCAAAAGTTATAAAATCAAAGATTACAAAAATTTAAATTATTAATAACTTGAGTAAATTTTTATTAATTGAATTACACAGATAGAATAAGACGAAGAGGGTATAAAACAGTAATGAGGGATATATTGATTGCATGGTGTGATGGTTGAGTCATCAATGCCATTGATGTCTTATCTCTGATAATCCGAGCATCCTTAGTAATAGAGTTTTTTTTTTGTTTTTTTTTTTTCTGATTTTTGAAGAGTTTGTGTGAGTGTGCTTAGGAAAGAGAAAATTGGAAGGGAGAAAAAAAATAAAATAAATATGATTTTAAAAAGAAAAAATAAAAAAAAATCAGTAAAGTCAGAGGAGTGCAATACACGCGCCCGCTAGGGGCACGTCTTGCTATTCACGCGAGCTGCGCGTAATTTTGCATTGGAAGTCACAGGTCCATTTACTGTTCTAATAACCACACTTTGCATGCCAATCTCATTTCTTCTCTTTTCTCATTTCTCTTTCTTCCAAGTGTACATTCACCGTTCCAAAAACCTTGAATAAATCATTGTTAAAGATGCTCTAAAACTCCAACATATTTAATCATTTATTAGATGAGATTGAGAGTAGAAAATAATTATTTGGGTTGAGCGAAGTATTCCATCAACATTTAAATGTTATCCCGTCCGATTTAGATGTATATATATATATATATATATATATNGTCGAGTATGAAAATTGATAATGTCAATAGTCAATGAATCATTTATATGATCCAATTAAAAATCGAGAAAAAAATTAGTAAATATCAATAATTAATGATTCATTCCTGAAATTAAGTCTTTATTTCCCATTAATTATCAAATAAATTTCACATTCTAATTGCTTTTTTTGTTGGCTGGCTGGTCGGTTAGTTGGTTTTCTTGACTGTTTTTGCGGCTCATTTTTCTTTGAAAAAGAGCATCTAATTTTGAAATATTACATCCAAACAATTTTGAAAGTTTTGAAAACGGAATGTTCATCTCTTTGAATTGTTGAAAGGTGTGAGAAACTATATTCATTACAATGGACCATGGTCCTTTTCGAATTGTCTATTCAACATTTAATATTGTGATACAACTAGATTTTGAAAATAAGAGAAACGATTAGAAAATTATCTCAGAATATAAAAATCACACAAAATAACATAATTGTAAGACAAAATCTTTTTACTTATAGAAGAAACATGTGTATGTTACTTATATTCTAACTCCCAACCTACTCCTATACAAAGTAAGATAATCTTCACCGTACCGCCTCATGTATCTAAGGTTAGCATACTAATTAAGCTCCATAACCTAGCCAAACCTCAACGTATCATTCCCTCGATACATTGAACTTTACACCTCCATGAGGGTCAATGCAAAATTACATTCCTATCTCTTTCGTCTGATCGAGAAGGGACTATGACTCTTCTTTACTCTCGACAAAAAAGGACTCATACATAGCAACAAAGCTCGGACAAGTATCATCCTTGAGGTTTTGGTCAATAAAGTTGGGCAGTGTTTACTTTGCTAAATAAACAAATTGCATACTGATGTGATTCTCTTGATCAAACTTATAAAAGTAGAGATTGTGTTGAACAGAATCTTCGGATTGTTGGTATACATATATATAGTCAATGCCAACTTACATTTCAAGTATATTTTATATTAATGTGTCTAATATTTTAGAGGGAAAAATAAATTATGAAGTGAGGATTGCAATATTACAAGAGTAAGTACTATATCTTCGGAAGAATTTTAGAAGAACCCGGGTTCGATTCCCACAAGTGACGATTCCCCTTGGGCCAACTCCTGTGCCTCTCGGAGCGAATGCGGGTGGACCCCGATCGTTAAATGGACAGAAAAAGATCCGGTGAATTTACCAAAAAAAAAAAAGAGAAGAGAACTATATCCTTCTTATTTTAAACTTTATAAAACATTTTAATTATTTCATCCAGTTGCGGGTGAAAAGAGCTACCTTAGTAATAATTAGAGTTTGACAAGTGATTATGTGTTCAAATATTGAATCAGCCATTATGTTATAATTCAAGGACTAAACAAGTCATTTTCCCTTTATAATATATTTTAAATTATTATTTATGAATTATTAATTTAAAATTGTAAGCAAAAACTTGTGTGAGAGTGTGAGACCATCGCAAAGATCTTTGTATGTAAAACGAGTCCTAACAAGATGGAAATGTAATACTTATACTGCAAAATGTAATATTAATTAGGAATAAAGTGTGTTACTTATAAGGAAAAACGTAATACTTTTGAAGAAAAATGTAATACTTTTACATTTTAATTTAAAAGTATTACACTTTTCCTAGCTTTATAAGTAACAAACATTTTATTCATAATCAGTATTACATGCATTTTCGTCTTGATCCGTTTTACGGATAAAAATCTATGAGATAGTCTCACAAAAGAATCACTCAAAATTGTATATATGTAAAAAATAAACCTAAAAAAGTATTTAAAATCCATAATCTTTGTTAATCATGCACTGCACGTTATAACTAACTCATCTTACCTAATCTTTAATTCCGTCAATTGACCGCATGAATAAGTTATACCAACAATGGAATATGCGTGCCCTATACTTGAGAGTAAGGACAAGTAACTTCAAAAATATATGCCAAAGACCTTGTGGTCTAGTGGCACACAGTGTCCCGATTTATACTCTTACAGTAGACGATATTACATTGTAACAGAGTTAGTAGTATTAAAAAAAAACCTTTAACACTATACGGTGCCTTTAATTCAAATTATTATATGTTGATTTTTTTTTTAAACAAAAACATTCTACTTATTTTCATGTACTATACGGTGCCTTTAATTCAAATTATATTTGAAATTATTATATGTTGATTTTTTTTTAAACAAAAACATTCTACTTATTTTCATGTCATGATACTTAATTATACTCACCACGATTTTTGAGCAGTGTTGTAAAAATCAGCTTAGGCGGCCGCTTAGGTGCTAGGCGTCCCTAGGCCGAGGCGATTTCAGCCCTAGGCGGCTTTTAGTCAGCTGATTAGGCGCCGACTCGGCCGAGTTAACGCTTAACTCGGTTGAGTCCGGCACCTAACTCGACCGAGTCGGTGTCCAACTCGGCCGAGTGAATTTTTTGCTTGTTCTGTTACTCCTCTTTTATATTTCTCCAGCCATGTACTTAACTAGCCATCTAACATATGCAGTCGACTAGTTTGAGAATTATAGCAGTCTAACAACTTCTAGCCCTGAGTGAAAAAAGTGGAAACGGTATACTCGGATTACTCGGTCACCTAAGCGCTTTAGGCGCTAGGCGCACGCCTAACTCCTTCTGTAACATTGTTTGTGAGTGCACAAATTGTACTTGTGCATTTAAGGAAAAGTCTTCTAACAACCCATTCTAAACTTCTTTAAAAATTGAAATATATTTATCCTAGCCTAAAGTAACGTTTATTTCCAATATAGACAAAAAGGCTACTTTAGAGCCTTTTAGAATTTTTTTTTTGAGTTAATTCCATTTTTGGTCCTAGTATTATTGTGACATGATCATTTTTGGTCCTTTATCAACAAAATCGTTAAAATTCTCATAAATGCAAGGGCATTTCGGTGTTCAAATATGGATTTTTTTTCAAAAAAGTAAAAATAAAAATACAGCGAATCAACTTACATTATTAAAAAAAATCAAAATGCCTTTGTATTTAACGTCATTTTAACGATTTTGTTGAAAGAGGACCAAAAATGGTCATGCCACAATAATACTAGGACCAAATGTGAATGTTTTAATAAAAAAGGACTAAAAGTGAACTACCACCTATAAATCTAGGACCAAAAATGGAATTAACTCTTCTTCTTTTTTTTTTCATAACTTTGTGGGTATATTTTGAGAAATAAATTTTCATTCACTCATTATTTATTGGAATAAAGTTCAAATTGGTCAACGTAATCTGAAAGTCCAATTAGGTCATTGAACAAAAAAAAAAGTACAATTAAACTACTGAAAATTCTAAATGTATGCAATTTTACATGATAGCAGTTTATCATCCATTTCATCAGGTTACATGCTTACGTGGATGAAGAGTTGGCATTTTTAAGTAAATTTTNGATCTGACAGTAACACAGAAACAGAACCTTAGAGCTTTCCTGGTTGTGGAGAAGAGGAGTGGCCAAATGGAGCACCACTTGACAGCCATGAAGGGCAGGAACAAATTCATCTGGTCTGTATATATCTGCCTCAAACAGTTTCAGATTCGTTTCTGCACCTGGAAGTCCTTTCAGAAGCCCTACCTTGGTGGAATCACCTATATATTTAATTTACTCCAAAAAAAAAATCAGATTTTTAGACCACATTAAAGAAGCAAGATAGACATTAATGGAGGGTATTTGTTTCACCTAAATTCCTGAGAGTGGCATGCACTGTATAGCCTCTGCTCAACAAGGTTTTGATGAGAAAAGAGGCCAGGTAACCTGCACCTCTCTCTTTCTCGTCTTTTTTTTTTTTTAGTTTTTCTTTGTGCTCGCCACACTCTCTACGAAAATAATTTCTGTCAAGGGTTTTGGTTTGTTCGGAAAAGATGGCGTTCTCCGTCGGCAAATCGGCTCTCTCTCAGCTGGGGCTGGGCGGTGCCGGTGAGCGGTGAGCGGTGAGCCGGGCGGGGGCGCGGGGCGGTACAGAGTGCGAGAGAGACTGAGAGAGAATGAGAGGGCAGAGGGGCGAGGGCTGGGGGCGGCTGTCGGCTGAAGTGCAAATGAAATTAGGGATTTAGGGATTTCAGATTTGGCATGTTTTATATATATAAATTTTCGGTTAACCGGCTGTTTCGAACCGAATTAACCGTTAACCGAAAATTCTAAATTCCTTTAACCGTTTACCAAACCGAAAAAGTTCGGTTCGGTTACGGTTAACCGAATTTGATCGGTTCGGTCGGTTAACCGCGGTTAACCGAAATTTTGAACACCCCTAGTGGCAGTGGTAGTGGTATTGGTAATAAGGAAGTATAATAGAGCTGGAGAAAGAAGAAGTGGAATTTTCATATATTGCTTGATGCTTGGTGTGGTTTTACAAAGAGTGAAAGAGTGAGGAGGGGTATTTATAGTTTCAAAATCATAATAAATAAATAACATTTATACAAAATTGGGATAAGTGTTTAAGCTTAGTTGGATTGACATTGGATTGGCTTGTCGTGGCTCATTGCATCTAGCATCACAAGAGGTCACGTGTTTGTCATCATGAGTCAATATGTTTCATTGAACATTGAACATTTTTTTTTTTTTTTTGAAAATTAAACATGGAACATTGAACATTTATGTTCAATACATACTGCATGTAAATATTAACATGAATGGACATATAGCTTAGTTGGTAAGACCCTTGTTTTCTAAAAGTCAAGTGGTTGGGAATTTAAACCTAACCTTAGACATCTAATTTCTTTTTTTTGGAACAAAAAAATTTGGTTAAGGAGAAAATGGTACAATATATGCGCCCCTCATAAAGGCAGATCAGAAGATCTTTAAGACAATGCATAACGATTTCACGAACAGATTTTTTGAATTAGTTGTGGGTAATGCCTTGGTAAATATGCCTGTTAAGTTCTCATCACTTGAACGAATTTATTGGATATTTATTTCACATTTCTCTTTTGAATATCATGAGTGAAGAAGAATTTGGTGAAATGTGTTTTATTTGGTTTCCCTTGATGTACCCCTCTTCAACTGAGCGATACATGTTGCATTGTCTTCATATATTGTTATTGGAGTATCGTCTACAGATAAATTGCATGTCATCCTAATATATCGAGCAATTGATTTAAGTCATACACATTCTCGACTTGCTTCATGAATGTGGTTCGCTCGGCATGATTTGAAGAAGTGGTAACAATTGCCTACTTAGTGAGACTTGCTTCATGAATGTGGTTCGCTCGGCATGATTTGATTTGAAGAAGTGGCAACAATTGTCTACTTAGTGAAACGCCAAGATATAGTAGCACATGCATTCATAAACAAATAACTAGTTTGGGATTGCGCTATATGCGGATCTGAAAGATATCCAGCTTCTGTGTAACCAACCAAGTCCAATTTGAAATCTTTTACATAAAATAATTTCAAATCAATTGTGTAACCAACCAAGTTCAATTTGGAATCTTTTGCATAAAATAATTTCAAATCAATTGTTTATTGGAGGTAGCGCAATATATGTGTGATGTCATTTCAGTGCCTTCTTGTTGGACAAGAACTATGTCTTGCTAACAGATTAACAAAAAATGCAACATCAGACTTTGTGTTAGTTACAAAGTACATTAGTGCACCTGTTCAGGCCCGGCCCTAGGCAAGGGCGAGCTGGGCCCTCGCCCAGGGCCCACACTTGAAAGGGGTCCACCACTCTAGTACACCACCCTTTATAATTTAAGTATTTAGTGCACATTCAAACGAAACAAATTTGATTTAGCTTAGTTGGTTGGACGGATAGTTCTAAGAATTGAGGCCAAGGGGTTGAACTCCCATAGTAGCATAAATTTCAATTTTTTATACTTTTACACCTTTTATACTTTAAAAAGTTTGAGAAATTTGCTAATATTTAAAACATGTGTTATTTTGTGAACTTTATAATGATTTATGTATATGTAATATATTTTGTGATTTAGTTATGAAACAATTTTAAAAGATAGTTTTTTTATATGAATTATCTAGTCAATGTAGTTTAGAATTAATATTATGCGTCATTGTATTCATATTAATCTAAAAAAAATCTTGAAATTGATCTACTAAAAGAAAAAATATTTATAAATATGATATCAATAGAGAATATGTATGATTTATAATGTGTTTTCNTATATATATATATATATATTTTGGGTGACGAGGGAAACCCCACAACCCTTTTGGGTGTAGGAAGTAAACAACCTAAGTTACCCATAGCTGACCGACTCAAACCAAGGGGGCAAGGATTCAAACTCGTGACCTTGTGGTTACAAGTGTGGATTTCTTGCCATCTGGGCTGGGTTACCCCCAATGTAGTTTATATCTGTAGGTATGTTAAGATCCTTGTGGACAAAGAATGAAAACATGTGCTTGAATGGCTTTTACGAGTGGAGTTATCTTGGATCCTAAAATCTCATGATAAAGAACTTCCTTACTTTTGAAGGTGGAATGTTGGGAAACTAAAACTTTAAGAGATGACAAGAGAGCACGGTAACTCTTGTTTGCTAAAATATTAGGATAGAAGTGTTGAATATTTCTTGTTCATAGGCTCTAGACGATTCACTTAATACGAGGATAGTGACACTATGTGGACTTTCAACTTCCTGATCGTTATTTTCCATTTCCTCCTTCAGAGACTAAGGACGTGTCAAGAGTATATTGATCGTGAGGGCCTTTCTCAGCAATCATTAGTCATAAATACTCCCAAGTACTGTAAGAGGTACATCTTGCCAGGTAAAATAATTTATTCTCTTGCAAAATAATTCCTCGTTTTTCTTTAATCTTAGGAGAGAATTAATGACCCCCGCTTTTTTTCTTAGTTGGGGAAACCAGGTGTGGCCTCGATGATGAAGACGTCAGGCGTCATTTTCAAAATGGTAGCATGTGGGATGCTTTATCTTCTATTTCGTTAGTAATCTTCAATTTAAGTCTAATATTTGGTGTAATAACAACGTGATTATGAACTTATATTATTCGCAGCTGTTGAAGCAACAACTATGGATATTCCAGAGTCGAAAGTCGGGTAAGTTATGCTGTGGTATTCTCTAGTTCATTAAAACGGCAACTCAAGTCAACAGATCGTTAATGCGTTAAAAGTTGCATGGGTAGCAGAAACGAGCAATCCCCGTCACCTTCTCCACAACTTCCTCAGCAATCTAGATCGTCTTTCTCCATCTCGGTAACCATGCCTAAAAAAGAGCTAGGTTTGTTCCCTTCGTCATCTTGCATTCCTCTCTTTAGCTCCACATTGCCATTGACGCCCGACTAAATTACACTAATTGTGTATTTCTGGCCTTTTTGTTCTCGTCTTTTATTTGATGGATGAAGGACCGGAGAAGCGAACGGTCTCCCCACATCGTTTTCGCCATTTACGAACTGCATCTCTTCCTAGTAGGCCAACAACACCTAAGAGTTCTAGGCCAACCACTCCAAATCGAAGTCGACCACCCACTCCAACCCCTAG
This sequence comes from Ipomoea batatas, assembly GCA_002525835.2. Classification (NCBI taxonomy): domain Eukaryota; kingdom Viridiplantae; phylum Streptophyta; class Magnoliopsida; order Solanales; family Convolvulaceae; genus Ipomoea; species Ipomoea batatas. Next base: position 24,798 of record NXFB01001021.1, read on the forward strand.
ATCACAGGTAAAAAATCAGATCGTCTGTCTGTTTCTTTAAATCTATTATTGCTAGACTAATTAATCATTAATGTCATCCTTTTCGTTGCCATCTCTTTTTATTTTTAAATAAAAAAGTACGAGTGTGGTGAGGGTTAGGTAGACCCTACCTG
>NXFB01001022.1:0-12303 GCA_002525835.2 Ipomoea batatas
TTGCGTGAGGCGGCCAAGACGGATGGCAAGGCGGCTGTGAATTTGATGAAGTTGACGTTGTTTAGGCAGTATTACGTTATAGTTATCTGCTATATTTACTTCACGAGAGTCGTGGTTTATGCTCTCGAGACTGTTACTTCCTACCGCTATCAATGGACTAGCGTGGTGGCTTCTGAATTGGCCACGCTCGCTTTCTATGGCTTCACGGGATATAATTTCAGGCCTAAGGCTCATAACCCGTATTTCGCCCTGGATGACAGAGAGGAAGAAGCTGCTGCTGAGGCTCTCAAGCTTCAAGATGAGTTTGAATTGTGAATTGTGAATTGTGATGATACCTTGGCAAAGCAAAGGTAGAAAAAATGGTTTTTTTTTTTTGCAGATGCATTTGAGCATCTTTTTTTACAGAATTCACAGATGTTTGTCCAATCTTAGGTATAGATATGAATATTGTCTGTCTCATAGTGTCTGTTATCATCTCTGTGATGTTTTCCACTGTTAAATCCTGTTTGGGCTGTTTCATGTGTTTGAGGAATGTTGTTCAATGCCATTGTTGAATTCTATATTGAAAGTAGCTTGTTGAATTCTATGTTGTTCAATGCCTTTGAGCTTGGTATATATTTGGTATCTCTGTTACTATGAGACTAATGTCTTCGATTTTACAGTTGCATTAACATTTCACTTATCAATTGTATATGTCTTATGTATGCGATGTTTTCCACTGTTAAATCCTGTTTGGGCTGTTTCATGTGTTTGAAGAATGTTGTTCAATGCCATATCCATTGAACTCGGTAGTGTATCTGTATCTGGTATCTCTACTACAATGAGACTAAATTTGTCGATTCCACAACTGAATTAACATTTCACTTATCAATTGTCTCAATTTGCTTAGTTTCCATCACTGTTATTCCATTTAGAACAGAATCTTGACTCCCTGGACAGACCAAGAAGGGGAATGAAACACCAACCCAGAACAGCTTATCCTCACCACCAAACATATCTATCTACCTTCTCCAAAATGAACTGCACATCAGAAAGTAAATCCCTATGTTGAAATGGACTTTTTACATAGCATAACAAGGCAATGCAAGAACGAGCACGATTGGCCGGGAGGCTGCTCGGGCGACTTGTAAATTATCTCATACAGCAACGTACTCTTGGACATGAATTTTGGGGACTTGATTAGTTTGACGTTTCGCCTGCAATTTACTTCATACAGCAACTCTTGTATAGGAGTTCTAGGGACTTGATTAGTCTGACGCTTCACCTGCAATTTACCTCATACAACAACACTTGGACAGGTGTTCTGGGGACTTGATTAGTCTGGCGTTTTGCATACAATTTACCTCATATAGCAACTCTTGGACAGGAGTTCTGGGGACTTGATCAGTCTGGCGTTTCGCCTACAATTTACCTCATACAGCAACTCTAGGATAGGAGTTATGGGACTTGATTAGTCTGGCATTTCGCCTGCAATTTACCTCATACAATAATTCTTGGACAGGAGTTTTGGAGACTTGATTAGTCTGTCATAAGCTATAAACCTAACGTAAGAAAGGGCATGACAATAATTGCAGAAGATAGAAGGGTAGCAGGGGAGCACTTTAGTAGTTGTAAAAGGTTCTGGTAAAACTGGTACTAGATATCTACATGTGTACTACTGTGGAACAAGTTGTTGTGTAGTTTCCCTGAGGGTGGTAGCTTGGGAATCTGAGAACAATGAAGGGTGAGGCTAAGGTTGTGTCCCATGTATTTGTAATCATTTTGATGCATGTTCCTTACCCGGAAACATACCTACTTTCACCCTCCATCCCAATAATTCTTCACCCAATTCCATACTAAAGTAGACTTTGAGCTTACCCTCTTTGTGATGGATGTCCCCAATTTTAACCTAAAACCATCATGTTATCCAACTACCAATGCTTTCATCATCTAATAGTAGACAAAAAAATTTGACAATGTAATAGTTTTAGCGCTTAGCTAGAACTGTAGAAGCGAATAAAGATTTTTTTTTGGGTACTAAAGAAAATGATAAACTAAAGTCTACAGTCATACACAGATCTTGAGCAAGCAACATCGACGATAAATACAAAAATAAGGCGTTTCATGCCTTCAAAAATGATAAAAGATCTGAAGACAAAAAAGGAAGAATAATGGTGGGCCGATATCTAATCTACACAAAAACTTGCGTTTCTATTTATGTATGTATGATTGAACAAAGACGTTATCATTATACGAGTACTTATGTGGATATATTATATGTATAGTTGTCCTCAAAATTTTAATCATATTGTGATTTTGGTCCTACAGTTTGCACTACAACATGGCCAATTTTGTGTAGTGATTTAAATTTTAAGAACTATTTAAATAACTACGCTCACCTTGGTAAAGACTACGAACTAAAATTGTTATATTGCCATATAAGTTAAAAGGTTAAAATGATTTTTTTATTAAAAAAAAATCACTCATGTATTTAAGTGGATTATAATTTTTTTTTAAAAATAGAAACATATCTTCAAATTTTATTTGGGCAATCCATCGTATTTAATGCCTTAGCTAACAATTAAACAATAAATAAAATAAATATCTTTTCTAAAATTTGTGAACCAAATTAATTCAAATTAGAATATGTGTCGACTAGAGTTATAAGGCGACATTTAGACACACCCTCAAGTAACGACTGTAAATTTTTGTCATCACTAAAAAAAAATGTGATAATAATATTTGCTAAAAACAAAAAATGTAGTATGAAATTTAATTGTTTGTTGTTAGCTAAGGCATTAAATACGATGGATTGCCCAAATAAAATTTGAAGATATGTTTCTATTTTTAAAAAAAAATTATAATNTGAAATGATTATCGGACTTACGGCTTGAACGAATTTACGGGGTGTTACATTTACTCGATGGGTAATAGACGTCTAAAAAAGGATTTTTCCTCCAACATATCCTTTCTCAAAACGTCCATAAATACATTCACTCAAGGAGATAGAAGGAGCTTGTCAATCTTAAAATTTTCTAAGTATTCAAGCATTCATTAGTTTCACATTTAGTGACCAGTGAGAAAAGAGATCAAAGCTACAAAGTCATATTCAGAAATTCAAGAAGCTTGTGATGTTCATTCGAGAAGATAATGTCTTTCAAAGCCAAGTCTTCTAGTTGGAGAAAGAAGAAGTTTTATCTTGAACATTTGTAACTCTACTCGTTAGAAGTAGAAAGAGGTAGAGTAAATTCTCAGAGTTGAAAACCTTAGTCGCTCAAGGCCGACTTAGTGTTCAAGGTTTGGGTAGTCTTTTTGTACTAAGAGGATTAGTGCAAACCTCTTTAGGAGTTTTAAGGAAAACAGTGGAGTAGGCTTGGTTTAGTTGAACCACTATAAAAATCTTTCTCTCTCTCTCTCTCTCTCTCTCTCTCTCTCTTGCTTTATCTTTTTCATACTATGCACTGCATACATTATCATAAGCAAACCTTAACAATTTTACAAGAACAAACTACGTATAGACCAACAACAAAAAGAGCTAACAACAACTTTCGTTATGCATACTCTAGGAGACGTTGAAGTTACCGCTCGGGTTACTTGAACGAAACACTAAATTTTTTTTTAAAATCTAACAAGTCTATTCACGCACCCTCACCCACCCCCTCTAGACATGTTTAGTAACCCTTCGAGACCAACAATTGGTATCAGAGCAATTACCTTGAACGGTAAACACTCTATGTATAGTTCTTGGTGATCGTCATTTCAAAAAGAAAATCATTTTGAATTGCATGTAATTTTATTCAAAAATATGGATCATCATTATTCATCCAACAATATTATGTTCAATCTGAATAAATTTGATGATTGGAAGGTTCGTATGTAGACCCATCTTTTAGCCTTACATGACGAGATGTGGGACGTCATCATGGATGGAGCCGTCAAAATTATGATGGTCAACACCTATGCAGTGGCAAAAGGATCGGATGCTCCTGAATATATTCCCAAGCTAAAGCATGCATGGTCACCTAAGGATAGAATGAGGAACAACATAGATAGTATTTCCAAGGGCATATTATCCGAGACCGTCGATAATTCTATCTTCCCAAGAATCTAAAAATGGAAATCATCCAAAGAGATTTGGGAAGCTCTCGTGCAAATTGGTGAAGGTGATGAGCAGCTTAAGGAGAACAATCTAACCATCACTATGAAGAAGTTTGAGGACTTTCGAATAGTTGATAGGAAATCAATTTTCGAAATGGAAATCCGATTCAAGAAGTTGGTTGGAGAGATTGTCGATCTAGGCAAGGAGCTAACATAAAAAGAAATCAATCTCAAGGTTCTCCGAGGATTGACTGAGTAGTGGGAGATAAAGGTAATAGCCATGAGAAATGATCGAGATCTAAAGACTACACCAATCCACAAGTTGTTCAATGACCAAAAAGCCTACGAGTTTGAGCAACAACCGAGAAGTAATAACAGCGAGCCAAAAAGTGCAACTCTAGTTGCTAACCAGCAATCATCCACATCATCAAAGTGCAACTCTAGTTGCTAACCAGCAATCATCCACATCATCAAGGTCAAACTCTAACCCTTCTAATTTTTTAACTAACAAGCAGTTTGCTATGTTTGTTAGGAAATTGAAATGGTTCATGAGAAAGAACAGTATTCAAGAAAACTCATCAACTTCCTCATCATTAAACCGAAAACACTCCAAGAGGTCAGGTGCCTCAAAGAGTAATGACTCTGAGGAGATGTAGAACCTCTGCTACAACTGCCGAAGGCTTGCCCGCTGCGCTACAAAGTGGATTGCCTTTATCCAATACTACAAAAGCATCAAGAGCAACCAAAGAGTGCCAACAAGGATAATTCGAGGAACACACCTGGAGAGACGAGTGATAGATCATCAAGGGACCACTCCAAGAACCATTCAAAAGGTGATAGTAGGAGAAAGGCTCTGATGACCGAAGAGTTAACCAAAAAGGCAAATATTGAATCATGCTCCTCCAGTTCCAGCTCAGGAGATGAGAAGGGACCCATCTACCTTTACAACCAAGAAGAATCAGAAAACCACTTATGCTTAATGGCTAAGGACGAAGAGGTAAACTCTCAACCCTCTTCTTTCGAATGTGATTCTGATTCTACTACCGATGAAAATCCTATGGATTCAGTTATGAAGCTGATGAAGGACTTCAAATGTATGAAGAACACTCAAGCTAAATTGATGGAAGAGAATGCTCGACTTTTGGCCGAACGTGAATCTTTAAAGAGTGTTGTGCTCAAAAATGTTGAAATGATAAGCATAATAGGCCAGTTTGAGAATCAATTTCTCTTAGTCAAAGAAAAGTGCAAAGCAAGAGAAGTGAGAGAGCACAAATTACATGAGCTTATAGCCACCTTTATTAGTTTATCCAAGATGATAGATCGAATGGTAGGTGAGCAAAAAGGACAATTAGTGATAAAGCCAGACTAGGCTATGATACTAGCCCTCCATCACAACCACTGTTGACCAAACCATCAAACCTTACTAAATGTGGGTGTTTAAAATCTGTCTTTGTTAAAAGTCAAGATATTCAACCCGAACCTTAAAAAGTTGTTGACAAAGGGAAGGCATCACAAATAAATAGTCAACTAAATGGTGACACTGTTCGAAAGGTAACACTTCGAAAGGTAATCTGAAAAGTGCCCTGAGCACTACACAGAATAGACCAAGAAGTAGTAGATCGAGTGGTCAACATGTGAATGGTCAACCTAAGAAGAAGAACCATTCGAGAAGTAAGTCTAAGAACAACTTGAAAGGTAACCATTCAAGAAGAAGACCGAATAGTTCTACGAATGGTAAACCAAAAAGGTTCAAAAACCCTAAAGGTTTACTAGAATACCAATGAGGGGTGCCGGAAGGTTATTTCCTTCTGATTATGATTGGCTTATGGTAACCTATGCCCAAAGCGCAATTTGAAAGGTTTCATAGGCACAAGCAACAATCCTATTCTAGGGTGCATAGCAATGTGGCTCGACCCCAACTTCAGAAAATATATGCACCTAAAAACCATAGAATTTAGCAAAATATCCCTTATGATTACAATTATTTTAAGAGTCATTTCCATTTTTGGTCCTACTGTTATTGGGACATTGCCAATTTTAGTCCACTTCATTAATTTTTGCCACATTACGGCCAGTCTTATTTAGTTTTTGTCACTTTTAGTCCACCGTTAAAATTTTCGTCAAATAACCGTCCAAAATAGGGATATTTTGGTCTTTTCATGCTTTGATCATCTCCTTTACCCTTTGCAGTGGTCTTCCGTACACATTTTCATCCAATGAAGAGGTCCGGCGAAAACCATGGCTTTGTAATGTGGCTCACATGGCTTTCCCCGGACCTCTTCATTGGATGAAAACGTGTAAGGAAAACCACTGCAAAGGGTAATGGAGATAACCAAAGCATAAAAAGACCAAAAATACCCCGATTTTGGACGACCATTTGACGAGAATTTTAACGATGGACTAAAAGTGGCAAGGACTAAATAAGACTGGCCGTAATGTGGCAAAAATTAATGAAGTGGACTAAAATTAGCAATGCCCCAATAACAGTAGGACCAAAAATGGAAATGACTCATTATTTTAATGGCTACATTGGACCTAGACTTGGACAAATGGGTCCTAGGTACAAATAGATGCATAAACTCACTAACCAGGAAGGACCCGAGAAGGTAGGGGTACCTAAATCAAATTAATTTTTTATTTTAGGTTACTAGGGTTATTTGGTAAGTGGATAGTGGATGCCCAAGGCACACGATTGGAGATAAATCCAATTTGAGCAACTACCGAACAGTTAGTGGTCCAAAAGTGATCTTTGGTGGTGAGACAAATGGTCAAACGAAAGAGATAGGTGACGTTTCGAGGAATGGATTAACTATCAAGGATGTTTCGTACGTTGAGGGTTTGAAGTTCAATCTACTCAGTGCTAGTCAATTTTGTGACAAGGGCTACAAAGTAGAATTCTTCAAGGATGAATGTCATGTCATCAATGAAGAAACAAAGAAGATTGTTCTTTCCGCAAGGAGAAGAAAGAACATGTATGTGGTAGATTGGAACTCGGATAGACCGAATGTTTATCTAGTAGTGAAAGGTAACTCTGACCTTAGTTGGGATTGGCACAAGCTAAACCATCTCAAATTTAAAGCCATTAACAAGCTAGCCAGAGGAGACATGGAAGAGGGACTACCAAACATGACTTACAACAAAGATAGGGTTTGTGAAGCTTGTCAAAAAGGGAAGCAAATCAAATATCTGTTTAAGTCAAAATCTATGATGTTAACTTCTAGACCCTTGAGTCTACTCCATATGAATTTATTTGGGTCAGTAGACCCTGTACACTTAAGTGGAAGAAAATATATTTTAGTGTTAGTAGATGACTACACTAAGTATACTTTGACGATATTTTTATAGAAGAAGAATGAAACTGAGAGGTTATTGCCCGAATTGTTGAAGCAACTGCAAAATGAGAAAGGGGCAAGTATTGTTGTAACACCCCTATTTTCATAACCAAATTTAACATAATCTTTTTTTCGATTAAAAATTTATTCAGAATGCGGAAGGCTTTCAAAACTTAATTGAGGGTATTACCGCCACACTTAGGCAGCTAACAAACCAGTGCTAAGGCTAAACCACAAAACAGAATAACATTGTCCTCGTCAAAAGGTCTTCTACAAATATGATACTTAAGCATGTTTTGAATAGCATAGCTAAATACCCAGTCCCGAGTTGCCAAAAGCAGCTCGTCCTACCGCTCTCAATCCAGCATAAATCATCAGGCATCTCCTGCTACTCAAATAAGCAACAACAACACATAAAAGAAATAGGGGTTAGCAAAACTTTGCTAAGTAAGGGACTGCGTGCCCTTAAACAACTTATAAAAGAAATGAAAATACTTTACCAAATCTTTCAAAACTCTATTGCATTGCCTTTGCTTCAGAAAATCAGTTATAGGTAAAATAACAAAAACATATGGAAGTATACTACATACACAAATGGAGATGTAAGTATATTGGAGATGTAATATAAGACAAGGTATAAGGACAATATTATCTATTCGTGAAAACATAATGTCTTTCTTTCTTTCACAAATTGAACCTAAAGTGGTAGAAGAAGCACTAAGTTATCCCGATCGGATACAAGTCATGTAAGAAGAGCTCTATCAATTCGAAATGAATTATGTGTGTGAACTAGTTCCTAGACCTTCACACCAAAATGTAATTGGGATGAAGTGGGTATTTAGGAACAAAATTGTTTAGAATAGACTCATTGTTAGGAATAAGGCTTGATTGGTTGCCAAAGGGTATTGTCAATAAGAAGGCATCGATTTTGATGAAATCTTCACTCTGGTGGCAATATTAGAGGGTATAAGGATTTTTCTCACCTATGCTACCTACAAGGACTTCAAAATCTTCCAAATGGATGTCAAAAGCGTATTTTTAAATAGACTATTGGAAAAAGAAGTGTACGTTGAGTAACCACCCGGTTTCGTGGTGAATATGGATGAAGACGGATTCTACAAGCTGAAAAATACCTTCTATAGATTGAAACAAGCGCCAAGAGCTTAGTATGACACCCTCTCGTGTTTCGTAATCAACTATGGATTCACGAAAGGTAAAGTGGATAAGACATTATTCCGAATCAAAGATGGTGAACACATTCTTTTGGTGTAAATCTACGTGGATGATATCATTTTTGGAAACACCAATCCTTCACTATGCAAGAAGTTCTCCAAACTTATAAAGAGCATGTTTGAAATGGGTATGATGGGAGAACTTAACTACTTTCTAGGTATACAAGTCAGGCAAAGTGAATAAGGGATTTTCATCAACCAAATCAAGTATACCAAGGATCTAATCAAGAAATTTGGAATTGATGGTAAATCATCCGTAAAGACCCCAATGAACACTTCACTACGAATGAACATTGATAATGAAGGAAAGGAAGTGGATCAAGCTAAGTATAGAGGTATTATTGGCTCTCTATTGTACTAAACAGCAAGTAGACCAAATATCTCATTTGCCATGGGAGTATGTGCAAGATTCCAGTCTAATTCTAAAGAGCGTCACCTCAGATCCTATGACACCTTAAAAGTACGCAGAGTGTTGGGTAGAATTGATTAGTTGTTGCTGATTTCGCCGGATGCAAGAAAGAGCGAAAGAACACCTCGAGAACTTGCCAATTTCTTGGAGGGAGGTTTGTCTCATGGTTTAGCAAGAAGTAAAACTCCATTGTTACAAGTACCACCGAAGCCGAGTACATAGCTGCTGGAAGTTGTTGTGCTCAAGTGCTTTGGATGAAGCAACAACTCAAAGATGAAGTTGCGTAATGAATAATACTTTTTAATATTTATTTACTTACTACTTTTTGCACTTATTGAATGTAATACGTAATATTTGTGAGATTATTAATGAAATGACTTCAGTGTGGTGTTGCGTTGAGTTTTAGTACTTATGATGGACAATTTAATAAACTCTTCGCAAGTGCACGAATCACTGCAGTAATAGTGTGCAGAATGCAAGAGTTTGAACCCACAGGGAATTGATAATATGCAATTTGTAAACTTGAAATTAAACTAACTTGACAATTTAGAGTGTTCAAAACTAAATGCAATATCAATAGTGAAAACTGAACCAAATGATATGTAAAAAACCGAGACAAGAAATAAGCAATTAAAAACTAGGAACACAAGATTGCAAATAAAACCATCGTTAACAGGAGAAACGAGGCTCTAGGAACATGAATCGACTAACATTACTAGTTTTGCAGATTAGTTTAACTTGCAAACCAAATTAAAGGTTCAATTCGTTCTAACTATTATCTGACTAATTTAATCCGTATGGCGTCCAGAGTAAGTCATGTATTCTAACTGTTCATGTACTTAAGATACTTATTCGAATAGTTAAAACCCATTAAGCCAGGAAGAACTACGGAATACCCGATTTAGAACCCAAATAGGTAACCTAATAAGACAATCAAATTATCTACCCATTTATTATCCAAAGCATGGAATTAATAGGCATGATGTTTAATCTAAAAATTCCCTAATATCAGTTCAATATGTTAAAGTTGGCCACCCATCAACACAACCAAACTAAAAGATAAAATCAAATAATAAATCTTTAACCCGGTTGACAAAACATAATACAAAACTTTCACAGTAAATTCATCAAGTTCCTAGAATTAAAAGTGCTTAGCCAAACATGATGATCACAAATACGGCAAAGATTTTCATCTTCTCAACATTAAATAATTTCAAACCTAGCTAATTACTAAGCAACTCCAAACCATAAAATCTTTGTACTGTATGCTTAAGTGGAAACACAATTTCATACGGCAACTTCAGCAACTCAAGAATTAAATTTTGATAATCAAATGGAAAGCATATTAAATGAATAAACTGTGACTGAAGAAAAGAAAAAGAAATATTTAACGGGAAAGAGAACCAGAGTTAATTAATGTTGCCGTGTCTACAAATTGGTGCTGCGAAGAATTAGCTAGTTTTGCGTCGAACGGAGACTACTGCCACATGGAAATCTGCCGCGGAAAAGAATCTCTCCGGCAACCGCCTCCGAAATTGGTATGGGGCCAATTGATGCCTTCCTTCTTCAAATGTCATCCTTTTATACTGCTTAGCCCAACAAAGTTTTCATGTAATTCTGCCATAAATTGCTCCGACTATTGGTTACTCTTCCGTTCGCTTCAATCGAATCACTCAAGACTCAGTTTGTTGAAGATATGCTACTAAGCCGTCTGATTCTCTAGTTCGCAGTTGCGCTCTCTCATTCTCAACAACAACAATAATAATAATAATAATAATAATAATAATAATAATAATAATAATAATAATAATAATAATAATAATAATAATAATCTTATTAAATTAGGGTTAAGAATTTATTGGGCACACAAAACTTTAATAACAAACTTAATTAAATAACAAAAACAACCCCAAAAATTAACAATATTATTAAAAACTACTTATAGCAATAATAAATAAAAATAGATAAAAATTAATCAATTATTACAAATTAACTATAAAAAATATTATTAAAATAACAATAAAAATAATGTTTATCAACTTACACTCCTTAGAAACTATCTGTCAAACTCAATTATGGACTGGATTGTAATGAAAAATCAATTCAAACTCTGAACAACCTTATAATATAGGTACAGGTTTTGACGTCATAAAAAAAGGAGTAAATTGTTAGGAGCATTTGTATTTAGATTTTGATGATACTAAAAGATTATGAATTTTAGCCCCCAACTTATTTTATTTTCTAGACTTAGGATTTGTACTTTTCGTTTTGAATAGTCCGAATAACTAATCCGAATGGTTACGATTCGAATAGTTAAATCAACCAAAAAAATAAATGAATAGTTACTTCTCATACAACCAGGAAGAAGCTTCGAAGGATAGAAGATCAGAAAAGTCAAACGATTCAAGTCTACAAGACCGGAAGGTTACAAAGGTCGAATGGTGGAAAGGCCTACCTTTCGAAGTATTGAGAGGAACGAATGGTAAAGTCAACCATTTGTAATCGGAAAGCGTCAAAAAGTGTTAAGGTTCGAAACGTTAACTCGAATAGTGGAAACTAACCATTCGAAAATAACAGTCCGAGACATTCTCTAAGCTAAAAGTTCGAAACCTTAAAACACTAGCTAGTATCTTTACAATAAAGTGTGAACAAGGCAAAGTGAGTCCACATCCGAAGAACAATTTTAACAAAAAGATTAGTCAACTTTTGCAGAACAAAAAGATATGTTCAACACAAAAAATGAGACTAACAGTTGGAAAATTTGACATGCAAAAGCCACTTTTTCCGAATTACACGCTAGTGTTTACTCACTAGGTAATAGACGTTTGAAATAAGGTTTTCCCTCCAACAGATCCTTTTTCAAAACGCCTATAAATACCTTCACTCAAGGAGATAGAAGGAGCTGGTCAATCTAAAAGTTTTCTAAGTATTCAAGCATTCATTAGTTTCTCATTTAGTGACCAGTGATAGAAGAGATCAAAGCCACAAAGTCATATCCAGAAATTCAAGAAGCTTTTGTTGTTCATTCGAGAAGATCAAGTCATTCAAAGCCAAGTCTTCTAGTTGGAGAAAGAACGTAACAAGTTTTATCATCAACCTTTGTAACTCTACTCGTTAGAAGTAGAAAGAGGCAGAGTAAACTCTCGGAGTTAAAAAAACCTAGACGATCTAGGTCAGCTTAGTGTTCAAGGATTAGGTTGCATTTTTGTACTAAGAGGATTAGTGCAAACCTCTTTAGGAGTTTTAAGGAGAA
>NXFB01001023.1:6567-23840 GCA_002525835.2 Ipomoea batatas
AGGCAGCGAAAACAGTGTGCTAACCACTTGATTTTCCACTATTTCACAAGTATAAGCCTATTGGACATGAATACAACATATACATGCATATCCAAGCTATGAACATGTATACAAAAATATTCCAAAGCTCCAAAAACACTATATTTCAACCAAAATCAATTATCCAAATTCAAGTGACTAATTCCAACTTAAGGGAATTCCTTACCTCAAAGTGGTTACAATTCCTTAGAAATGACCTTGGATGATTTTCCCCAAATTTCACTTTGAAACCCTAGATCCAAATCAACACCATAACAAGAGATTTCAAGAAATTAAGCATAGATTCATAACCTAGGAAGGATTACAAGGCTTTCTACCGAATAAAAACGAGAACTTACCGAATAAAATTGAGACTTAAGAAGGAATTTTGCCATGGAATTAATGGAGGAAGAAGAATGGTGAACCCTCTCTCTTTCTCCTCTCTATCTTCGAATTTGGAAGGGAAAAATGGGAAAAGAAATGAAGACAAGGCTTTTATATTGGATCACATCCCTCTTGGCTTATGTGATAAGAATGAGGAAGATGTGGATACAATTGTGACATGTGTCAAAGTCTTGTGGTTCCTCAAGAAAATATCTTCAATTGGACTGGTAAGGGTTAAAACAGATGAATTCAGTAGTTGAAATCGGCTATCTCATCAACCCAAGAAGGATTTTCAAACACTCTCAATACCCGCAGGCTTTTCAAATATCATTTTCTCATCTTTCTCACGTAATGCACTCACTCCTTAAAAGTAGTATTTTCCTCAAAAAAAAAATAAGATTTTGACAACCTGTTTACCAAAATAGCATACGTTCTTTCGACGTAAGTTCTATAACCATTTTTATTTACTCACGGGCTTTTTCAACACAATTCCCCAAATTCGTAAAATATTTAAGTATAATATTTTGGCTTCAAAAACACCCACCCGGATGCCCGTAGGCTCTCAAAACATCGCAACACATACGTCTAAAAACATCGGGGAAAAACCGGGTCGGGAATGGGTCGAAACGAGTCCGCGTCGCGCGGACTCGAAACTGTCCGCGCCTGCGGACGCCCGGCGGACGCGNTGCTATGGGCTAATCTAATAAAATAGGAAATTCCAGAATAATAATAGGGTGTCTAAAAATCCATTTTCTTGGACAAACGGGTCCAAATACTAGCTCTTAAAATTCTTACGGTTCGTGACCGGGACGTAGATCGCAGCTTATTACTAACTGTCCTTACTTATAATAATTCTTTTGAAACATCGAGCGATCATTTCATGAATGTCATAACTTAAAGACCTATTTTCCGAACCTCAAACTTATCGGAAAATACGAGGGGTTACAATATGTATGTATTTTATAGTGCCCGATACAACCGGGAGGTGTTGGGTGTGGATATTATTTCATGCGATACATGTTTGACATCGTGACAAAATATTCATCTGTTGATCGTTTGGATGGGGTAAGTGAATTTAAATAGAACTATTTATATATAGTTAAATTATATTTTATTAATTAACACTTTTAATTATTTTATTATTAAATTATTTTGTAGGCATTTGAAAGCAATAGTCCGTATTCAATGGATGACATAAATGAGATTCGAGACCAATGGGCTAGATACTTCTTCTCCCAGTGCGTGTAGCTTTTGTTTTATTAATAAAACTATTTTGTTTTGATGTTATATATTATTGTACGTATTAAAGCTTGATGATATAAAGTATTGTGTTAGATAGTATTTTGTGTTAAAGCTAAGTGTGATGATTTAAATTATTGTGTTAGATAGTATTTTGTGTTAAAGTGTGATGATTTAAAGTATGGTGTTAGATAGTAAATATTATTGTGTTAAAGTTTGATGATATAAAGTATTGTATGTGCTAGTATATATAAAGTTCGATAATAGTTTAATTAAGTTTGATGATGATAGCGTTTTGATAGTAATATCGTGTTAGAGAGTGTTTTATACATGTATTGTAGTAAAATTGTTGGTATGATATGGGTTTTTAGCTGTAACAGGTACAAAAATAAAAAAAAAATTAGGGGTTTTAATTAAAATAAAAAAAAAACAAACTAATCCGCTACCGTTCCTAGCTAGGAACGGTAGCGGATGGTAATAAAAAAAAAATATCAATCCGCTACCGTTCCTAGCGTAGGAACGGTAGCGGATGGTCGAATATAAAAAAAATATTCCGCTACTATTCTTTTAAGGGTGATCAGACCTTCCGCTACCGTTGTACAACAGTAGCGGAAAGTCCGCGACATTCAAAGACTCTGCCATCTGCGCTACTGTTGTACAACAGTAGCGGATGGCAGAGTTTCTGAATGTCGCGGATGTGCAGTTTTGTACTAGTGAAAAAAATTGATATAAACTTCAACTCCCTTTCAACACAACTACAATTCTTTTTTGATATAACTATAGTTTCATTCGACATTATACATTCAAATATGTGAAACTATTATTCAGTTTCCTTTCAACACAACTACAATTTCTTTTATTATGCACTGCAGTTTCCTTTCAACACAACTACAGTATCATTTCGATATACCTACAGTTTCATTGGAGAATATACACTCAAATATGTGAAACTGTTATTCAGTTTCATTTTATATATACTGCATTCTCTTTCAACACAACTACAATTTGATTTTGATATATCTACATTTTCATTTGATAATATAAAAACAAATGTGAGGTAGTATCTTTTGAGATGAACTGTAGTTTCATTTAACGACAACGTTGTGGGACCATGGTCCACAATGCATTGTGGACCATGGTCCAGCGTATAATGACTGCAAAAAGAGATGCATTCGGCAACAAAGTAAAATCCGACTACTTACATTACTAGCCCATTTTATTTAACCTTAATTATTTGGGCCCAACAAACATGAATTTAAACTCATTAATAACTTTTTTTTTTGATGAATTTGTGGTAAGCCAAAGGCCTTGTGGTCAAGCGGCATAGCTGTGACCCTCCCAAGTGAGAGGTCACAGGTTCGATTCCTAGTGAGGGCGTTAGCTCGTTCTGCTTCAGTAGGTTGAGAAAGTATGTATGAACAGATACTACATTCTAATAGAGTCAATAGTATTCAAAAAAAACTCATTAATAACTAGGGGTGAGCATCGGTCGGTTTTCGGTTAATAACCGAAATTTTAACCGACCGACCAACATTCATAACCGATATAACCGAAACCGACGGTTTACTGTCGGTTAAATATAACCGAATTTTTTTAGTAAAATAGCTAAATTTATTTTATTTACTTGATTAATGCTAAAAGACTACATTATTAAGGGAAAAAAAATAATATCTTAGTATTTATAGTCAATTAAAATTAGTGTCCTCAAGTACAATAGTAGTTTAGTAAGATATAAATGAATTATATATACATTATATGATTAACAAATGCCGTGCAATCGTATCTTATATATGAATCTATATACATTTAATGGTTAGGATTAGTGTACTCATATATAAAAATATGTACAGTATGTTTTATATATATATATATATATATATATATATATATATATATATATATAACTGTACATATTATATTGAATATATATGTATACTGACATACTGTACATATATATTCAATATAATATTAATATGCACATTATATTAAATATATATAACACTACATACACTATATGTGAGTATACATATATATATATATATATATATATATATATATATATATATATATGTACATTATATTAAATATATATAACACTACATACACTATTTCAGTATACATATATATTCGTAAGTACATATATATGATTATGAATCATGAAACTATAATATTTCTAAAATAATATTAGTAAAATAAAGTAATTAAAATTAATATGATAGACTATGGACTTGTAAAATGTAAATGTGATGGGGTTATATTTTTTTATTAGATTAGATTAATCTTCGGTTTTTTTGACCTTAATAACCGAAACCGAACCGAAAACCGAAATATTCGGTCGGTTCGGTTTTCGGTCGTCGGTTTTTCGGTCGGTCCGGTTTTTTTGCTCACCCCTATTAATAACTAGTAAACAAAATCAGACTACTTACTATATTATTATAAGAATGTGTTGTTACGTCTTATATGAGCTATACAAAAACCCAAACCCAGGTGAAGAACATGCAAGGATCAAGACATTTATTGAAAATTGAAATGCAAATGCTCGTCTCTTTCAAAGTTCACTCATTATTTTTTCTGTTTTTGACTTTTTCCAAAGTGAACTTCCCCCAAAACCTATCAATTTTACGCTAGGCATGTTTGGATTTTCAATTATGTGTGTACTCATAAATAGGCTACAACACCTATTTATTTATTTATTTATAATACATGTGTAGGTAGCTGACTCAACGGGGTAGAATCTTTGAATTTATTGCAAAAATAAATAAACAAACACTCTCATTTTTTATAAATATTTTTCACCTCACTAATGCCATAAAGTGATCATTGAAATCATCACATTACACCACAATTTATAGCATTCAATAATTGTTTAGGAATTTGAAAAAGGGTATATAGAGTGAAACCAACATGTAAACCTAGCAAAGAAAATGATAAAACATATAAGGGTTTTGGCGATTGTAAAATTCTATATTTTTTTTTGTTTTTTGTTTTATTTTTTATTTTATCTTTGAATTTTTTTAGATAAAATTATTTTATAAAAAATAATGAAAGAATTAACAATTAACCACATGCAATATACACCCTAAGAGTTAACAAAATTTGCATTATTTTCATCACCAACTATTTAAAATATCCACAAGGTAAAAGCTCAAGCTAATGCTAGAATTTTAAAATAAAAAGGTGCATAAAAATATACATAAGAAAATTAAAAATTTTGTTTTTTTTTTTTTGTGAATTTTAGGAGAAACCCCTTCCCCACACTTATTTCCAACATCATATCGTCCCCAATGTTGTGGGATGAAAGAAAATATGATAAAGAGAGTCCTCCATAATTAAATTTCCCTTGCAAGGAATTCTCAACTAGCCCTGCAATTTTTGAATGAAACAAATAACGTAACCTACTTTATGATCAATGCCATTCGAAAGATTTTCCTTTTGGAGTTTATCAAACTCCAACTTATTTTTTCTGCAAAATCCAACCCCTTAATTGCAAAATACTGGTTAGCTTTATTAGGTAAATTCATAGATTTCAAAATTGGAAAGTCAACAGTTTCATCTAGCACAGTCTTAGTCAATATGTCCTTTTGAACATCAAAAGGTGTTGGTCCCGATAGGGTCGGGAAAAGTCTAGAGGGGGGGGGTGTGGTGAATAGACTTTTCTTACTTTTCAAAAATATTATAACACTTTAACAGAGAGAATTCAGGTGAATAAATTCAACTTGAATTGCACAGCGAAAATAATAATACGGTAAAGTGCTATGAACAAAGTTACGTATAAATGAAGAGCTTCACGACATGCAACACGTTAGAAACGTCAATAACTCAAATAATGAGTATGTAAAGTTTGGCTCGCATGCGGACGTGGGAACTATCAAACCCAGATCAAATAGTATACGCAATGAATAGTTGGGTTCGTAGCATAACAACAAATATAAGCTTGATGAGGATGAGGTTGAGTAGGAAATAAATCTTGCATGCAAATATGATGTCACGTGAATCAATAAAGTTCCTAGCAATTAATGTGACAAAGTATGCAATGCATGTAATGCTCAGATGGATAAATATGCAAGATGATATGTGAGCTGATAAAGTAAATGACACAGGGATTTATAGTGGTTCGGAGGTGATGTAATCCTCATACCCCACTTTCTCCTTCCTCCAATGAGAGATTCCACTATCTTCAATCACCCAGATACAATAGTGAATCAGTGCTCTTCTAGCACTCCTTTACTCCGAATGCTCTATGCCTACAACAACACTCAAACCCGAACGTCTTGCACCCAGCTACGTTCACGAGCGACTCGCACCCAGCTACGCCCTTCAACCAAGTGTTTTGCACCCAGCTACGCCCTTCAACCAAGTGTTTTGCACCCAGCTACACTTAGTCTCCACGAGTGTTCTGCACAAAGCTGCACTCCTCCGAGTAATTCGCACAAAGCTAATCAACTAAGTGTTTTGCACCAAACTACACTTAGTTTCCCCCCGAGTGTTTTTGCACAAAGCTACACTCCTACAATTTTCTTTCAAGAAATAAGAGTATTTCTTTCTAAGACTTGATTTCTCTCATTTTTAGCTCAATACTTAGCACTTTCTAATCTGATCTCACTTGTTGTGTATTCAGTGCTAATATCTCTTCTGTGTCTTTTCCCTTTTCAACCTCTATCTTCCGTGCTTGTCATCAAGTCTTCTTGGGTTTATATAGCTAAATTAGCTATTTGCCCGTTATGATTCTTCAAAGCATTAAATGCCTTCAGATGGTCTTCGTCAACTTTGATGGCTCTGTTAGATGAATTTGAATATTTACTTCTGATAATCTTCCAACGTTCTTCTGCAATCACTGACATAATTTTCCTTGTTACTTGTAGCCATCCATCCTTGACTTTGGTAGTGTGAACACTTGACTTTGTTCATAATCCATAAGTTAGGTTGCTCTGAGATATATCTGTTTGGTGACTCTTGCTTGAGCATAATTAATGCCACCGAAAAGTACACTGACTTTTCTCATAATGATTTTCAGCTCCATATAGCAAGAATATTTGAATTCACCTTTTGGAGTCATCCTCATGCCATATTTAGGAAAATAATATTTTCCCTTTTTAGAAATGTTGTTGGCACAGTGTTGGACTCCTTTTGAATAAATGAAAATAGACCATCCTATTTTTATCCTTGATCACGCCATACTCAGCCTCAAAAATGATTTTAATTCTTCCCCGTTTGGATGATACGAAATTCTTCTTCTTGCATGAATAATGAGTAGGTCATCCTCATCCTCAATTTTAATTAAGGCAAGCAAGTCATCCTCTTGAAAGTCACGGTCATCCTCTTCATTGAATAATGTGGTTAACCCTTTTATTTAGCCTTGAAACCAAGTCATCCTCATCCTCAATTTTAACCTTCAAAGGCTAAGTCATCCTCATCCTTATTTTTGACTTCCAATTCGGCTAAGTTATCCTCAATTTAAAACAGCCAAGTCATCCTCTTATTTGACTTATGACCAAGTCATCCTGTTAAAGTCATCCTTCCCTTATTTGTTTAATAGGTCATCCTCATCACCAAATTAATTCTTGAGGCAAGTCATCCTCTTCTTTGAACTTCTACACGGTCAAGGTTGACCACGCCACTTTGCTCCATGAGGTCATCCTCATCTCCAAAAATATTTCCCTTGCATGAGTTAGCCTCTAAAATATTTGTGAGAGAACCCACTTGAGGTTGACTTCAATTTTGACTTTTAATTGCAACATCCTCATCTTGAATTAATTAATTCTTCCAAAGAATTAATTCTTGCAATTTGAACCGTTGTCACGTTCCGGGATGTCTTCAAGTCTTGATCAATCTTCCAAATTCTTCTCAATTTGTAAAGTGGAAGCGAACGACTTACAAGTATAAATTAAAAATTTATACTATTGTAATTTCCACTTAATCGACTAGGCTTGTACTCGGCGTAATCCTATATTAGACTCAAAATAAAATTGGGGGTCTAATATTACATTTTTGGTTCATCAAAACAATTACAATATTCCTAACAATTTCCCCTTTTTGATGATACCAAAACCTATACCCGAACATTTTGTCTTAGTCCAATCAAAATTGATTTTTCATTTTTGTAATTTTATTTTGACTAGCCAATTTGACTAGTTTACAGTTAATTGACCTACATGCTTTATAATTTAGACACGTACTAAAAGTTGCAATGTTTGAGGTTTTAATTTCAATTTAAACCTTTTTCAATAACTCTTTTTATCCTTCAACTTGCATGTTAAAATATTAAATTAATAAAGCAATAAAACAACTATGAAATAACTATTAAACAATAACAATTCGTACCATTAGATTTAATAACGAAATAGCAAGCCATAGTAGCAAAATATAATAGTGGTACGTACATAATGAACTAGAACTAGCAATCAATAAAGTCCAATCCTATCATTAATTCTAGCTCTAAGCTTCTTGAAGTTACCTTTACAATCATCGTGTAGAAACTTCTCATTGACTCTTCCTTCCATATAGTGCTCGATGACTTCCTTTGGATCACTAGTGAGGAACACTCCTCTAGTGTGACACCCCAACCTTTCACAAGCCGAGATAGCTAAACTTTAACACAAAAGCTGCCTATCTCAACTATCGAACATAACATAGCGGAAGCGATTTATAACCTAAGGGGTATCATGCCATATCTAGGTAAGAAAATACGGCCTAGATGCACAGGCTAACCAAAACTCAAACTGAACTGCATAAATATAAATCCTCAAACATTGTCAAAACAATCAGAATCTAAACAAGAGTATATAATCTCATCATTGGCATACAGGCCCAAAACACAAGTCTAAAACATCATAAACTAAGTCTAAGCATCCTCATATCGGTAAGCTCTAACGCGCTTTCGCTTAGACTTATCCATACCTGGAAAACATGTAAGAAACCATTAGCAAAAGACTGCTAAGCAACCACCATTCACACCCGCAAGGAAATACATGTATAGTAAGTTTGTAAATAGGTTTACACACCCATATAGAATATATACACCAACGAACTGTTCAGTATTTAAATCGGATACTCAACA
The DNA here is from genome assembly GCA_002525835.2 of Ipomoea batatas. NCBI lineage: Eukaryota > Viridiplantae > Streptophyta > Magnoliopsida > Solanales > Convolvulaceae > Ipomoea > Ipomoea batatas. Next base: position 15,266 of record NXFB01001023.1, read on the forward strand.
ACAACAAGCTGGATACAGGATAAACCAAGACTTTCCAACAATACCAATAACCAACATAATTGCACAAGCCAACAAGTCTATAACGGAATATCAACAGAACCATACACTCAACAGAATACTCATAAGAAACAACCAAACCGCAATATATCAAGGAATAACTGATAATCAACGATATACGATACAACTCAAGAATCAAATAAGAAACAAAACAGACCTCAACCCAAGGATAAGCACTAACCCTTACTCTCTAACCAAAATACCATTCCTCATACATATCACCAAACCCAAACTCAGTTCACAGAGGCATAAGCCCAAGCACAAAGGCAAACGGCGCCCAATTAAAGAGGCAAATGGTGCCCAAATACACAGAGGCAAATGGTGTCCAAATACACAGAGGCAAGTAGTGCCCAAAATACACAGAGGCAAATGGTGCCCAAATACATAGAGGTAAATAGTGCCCAAATACACAGAGGCAAATAGTGCCCACGATTAATTCACCCTCAAACACCCCAAAGATACTCAAAGATCCATCATCCACATCCAACCTCAGACTCAACCTAAGAACAAACCATTCACAGTGTTCATCTCAGATTATGAACACAACCAACTCCCAGGTAATATAATCAAGGATTCAACTAACCAAGACTCTCAAATAATGAACCAGGAGATGTGATTAAATACTCCAAAAACATGGTAAAATACTCAACTAATTACTCCAACAAAATCCAGAACAAAAGGGGAAACAACCAAACAACAGATCACAGAACAACTCACTGGAACAGAATCTCAGTAGAACAGACGGAACCCCCAAACGAAACTCCGCCCGATGAACGTATGAATTTGGATTGGATGACTGAATTACAGAAGGAGTGCGGTACCTATATTAGAGTTAGCATAAAACTCTCCTATGCTATAGGTACCCACTATTGACTGAAACTAACCAATACTAATTCAACTATTACAAACTAATAACATATTAAATGTAACATGGTTAACACGCCCCCTCAAGCACAAGGTTGAGAGGACACAACATTGAGCTTGGTGCGCAGAGTAGTAAAACGCTGAGCTGGAAGCGGTTTGGTGAAGATATCTGCTAGTTGATCTTGAGTAGATACAAAGCTGACCGCGAACTCTCCTGAAGTGACTTTGTCACGTACAAAATGATAATCAAGTTCAACATGTTTGGTGCGAGCATGGAACACCGGATTGGCAGCCATATAGGTGGCACCTAAGTTGTCGCACCATAGAGTAGATGGCTGACCCAAGTGCAGTCGTAACTCCCGTAGCAAGGAAATAACCCATGTGACCTCTGCAGCTAGATATGCTAACCCCTTATATTCAGCCTCTGTAGAAGACCGAGCAACCGTGCGTTGCTTCCGAGAAACCCATGATATAAGATTGGAACCGTAAAACACTGCGTAGCCACTAGTCGATTTTCTGTCAGTCGGACAGCCGGCCCAATCAGAGTCAGAATAGCCATGCAAAGAGGTGTGCAAGGACTTAGTGACCCGAAGCCCCATGTCTAGAGTGCCCTTAACGTACCGTAGCACCCGCTTTAGTAGACCCCAGTGGTCGGTAGTCGGTGAGTGCATAAACTGACAAAGACGGTTGACTGAAAAAGACAAGTCCGGCCGGGTAATAGTCAGGTACTGTAGGGCACCGACAATGCGGCGATACTGCGTTGGATTATCGAACGGCTCAAGAGATGGTGTAGTAGACTGAGTTATGGTAGCTGTAGTGGCCAGTGGTTTGCAATCAGTCATGCCCGCTCGAACAAGAATATCCTGCATATACCTCTTCTGTGATAACAAGAAGCCACCATCAAATTTCAGAGTTTCTATGCCGAGGAAGAAACCAGGCGTGCCTAAATCCCGGATTTTAAAGGCTTTAGAGAGACGAAGAAGAAGAGAATCAACCAAGGGAGCATCATTACCCATCATGATGATGTCATCAACATAGACTAGTAAATAAACCCGAGAATCTCCCGACGTGTAGTGAAATAAGGAGACATCGGTCTTGGAGGACACAAACCCTGCAGATGTTCGGAAGTCCTGTAAACGCTTAAACCAGGCACGCGGGGCTTGCTTTAACCCATATAGGGACCGCTGTAGCTGACAGACATGGCCAGGGTGTAGTGGATCTTCATACCCTGGAGGCTGCTGCATAAAGACAGTTTCCGATAGATGACCATTTAAGAAGGCGTTATGGACATCCAACTGCCGTAGAACCCATGAATGTGTGACTGCAAGTGAGAACAGAAGTCTGACTGTGGTGGGTTTAACCACGGGGCTGAAGGTGTCGAAGAAATCTTCCCCTGCAACTTGATTAAAGCCCTTTGCTACAAGACGGGCTTTATATCTCTCAATAGTGCCATCTACTTTGCGTTTGGTGCGAAACACCCACTTACAACCGATTATGTTCATAAGAGGGGTAGACGGTATTAACTTCCATGTGTTGTTATGTAGCAAGGCATTGAACTCCTGATCCATTGCGTCTCTCCAATGGGGGTGCTTGACCGCCTGTGTATAGCAGGTCAGATCGGTAGTTGTGTGTAGAGCATAAAATTGCTCTCCAGTTCCCTTCGTCTTTTTGCGTGTGCGCATAGCATGTCCTCCTGCTGGTGGTTGTTTGGACTCATCTTGACTCACAGTTGCTTGAGGATCCGCAGTAGCTGAAGAGCGGGATTCAGTTTGAGTCCGAGAAGAGTCAGTCACCTGATAAGACGGATCTGAGGCAGATGGTCCTGTCGGAGGAATAGAATCATGAATAGTACGGATAGGTGCAGTTGCCCAGACTGAATCTACACATTCTTGTGGTATAACTTCCTGCACGGTATCCTGAAACGGAAAGGTATTTTCGTCAAAACGAACATGACGGCAGGTGTAGATCTTACCAGTGTGAAGGTCCAAACAGCGGTATCCCCTAAAAGTGACTGGGTAACCTAAGAACACACAAGGTGCTGACCGATACTCGATTTTGTGTCGATTATATGGACGGAGATACGGATAACACCGACACCCGAAGACACGAAAGAAGGTGTATGTGGTTGTGTGTTATAGACTTGAAAATGAGGAGTTTTAAAACCTATTGCTGACGAGGGTAAACAGTTGATTAGGAATCTGGCTGACTCAAAAGCAAAGTCCCAAAATTTCAGTGGTGTTGCACTTTGTGCTAGCAAGGATAGTCCGGTTTCGACAATGTGACGATTACGACGCTCTACCCTCCCGTTTTGTTCATGCGTATAGGAACATGATTGACGGTGGGAAATACCTAATGATTCAAACATGTTATGTAAACGGCGGTATTCCCCCCCCCAAATCAGACTGTATGACTTTGATAGAACGCGAAAACCGTCGTTCTACCATCGTCCGAAAATAAGTAAAGATTTTATAGATGTCTGACTTTACACGAAGAGGATAAAACCAGGTATACCTGGAATAGTCATCTACAAAGAGAACGAAATATCTAAAACCGGAATGAGAAATAACAGGTGATGGACCCCATACGTCCATGAAAATTAAATCTAACACATTTGTACTATTATTTTTGACCCTATCTAGTGGAAACCGCGACGACTTCCCAAGCTGACAGGCCGAGCACACATCTAACGTACTGGCTTTATGAGATAAAACTGGGCAGTGTGCTAGAACACGCTGCAGAACCTGACTGTGTGGGTGACGCAAACGCTGATGCCAAATCTTGGGCGAGGCACGCGCAGTGAGAAAGGCTTTATGAGAGTGTGGAAGCGAGAGTTGGTATAAACCACCCGTAGTGTAACCTTTAAGAAGCACCTCCCGAGTGGTGCAATCCTTCACAAGAAACAAATCTGTATGAAATTCAAAATAAACGTTATTCTCATTAGTGAATTTATAAACCGAGAGTAACGAAAGTGACAAGTTAGGAACATGAAGAATTTGAGACATTTTTAAAGGGTGCAACTTAGAGGGAATAACCGTGCGTCCCACATTGGTGATATCCAAACCTGAACCGTTTCCCACTTTTAGAACATCAGAGCCATTATACGACTCAGAATGATCTAGCAACCCAACATCTGGCGTGGCATGCGACGTTGCTCCTGTGTCGGGGAACCAGGAATCCGCCGCTGAAGACGTCATCGCGTCGCCGGAGTAAGCTGCATGTGCTTGTTGGGATGGCCGATCATCGTAGCGGCGGAAGCAATTCACCGCCGTATGACCATAATTCCGACAAATCTGGCAGCGTGGGGAGTTCCGACCGCCACCTCTGTTGCCTGATCCCGAACCGCGACCACGCCATTGACGGCCGCCACGCCCACCGGAACTGCGACCTCCGGTGTTGTTGTTACTCCTGCCACGTCCAGCGTAGAAAGCTGCGGGCGTGCTCTGCGGCAACGAAGGATCCGCGCCACCCAGTTCCTTTGCATGAAGGAACTCTTGAGCTTGTAAGTGATCAGCCAACTGGGGAATCGTGATTGGCGTCGCAGAGGCTGTAAGAGTGCTCGCCATCGCCCGGAACTCCGGGCGTAATCCCCGCAAAACGTAGAGAACCTGTTCATCGGCTGTGAGAGGGCGCCCCGCCAACGACAACGCCTCCACCAGCATTTGGGCTTGGCCTAGGTACTTTGCCGGAGTCGAATTACCTTGCCGGAGAGTTTGGAACTGGCCAAGGAGACTCAAACACCGTGTGCGAGATTGGGAGGCGAATGCAACGGAGATTGATTCCCAGACCTCGCGTGATGTCTCCTTGCCGACAGCCAAATACATGACTTCGCTCGTGAGAGAAGAAACGATGAGAGACAGGATCGCTTGATCCTGTTGAACCCACGGCGCGTATGCCGGATTGGAGACCGGTGGCGCGTTGGTGGTGGTCGATGACGGCACGGAAGAAGGTAGCGTAGGTGGTGGACAAGGAACGGTCTCGTCCAGGTAACCTAACAGAGCCTGGCTACGGAGAAACGGCAATATTTGTGTACGCCAATATATATAATTGCGTGCTGTTAGTTTGATGGAGACATGGTGGTTGGCGGTGGCAATGGTGGGAGCCGGCGGTGCCGGCGAAGGGACAAGGGCGGGAGTAATAGCTCCGTCGGTTACCGGTGTCGTCATCGAAAAGGTGAATCGGTTGGGAGGGTAGGAGAGAGAGGATCGAAGGTAGGCTGATACCAGATGAACGTATGATTTTGGATTGGATGACTGAATTACAGAAGGAGTGCGGTACCTATATTAGAGTTAGCATAAAACTCTCCTATGCTATAGGTACCCACTATTGACTGAAACTAACCAATACTAATTCAACTATTACAAACTAATAACATATTAAATGTAACATGGTTAACACGCCCTCCGCCACTCTCCTCCGCAAGAAGGGAGCGGACCACCTCGATGGAACCCTCTCTTCCGCCGTCCCTCACCGTGACCCACTTACGGAAGACTCCAGCGGGACACATTATACCACAGACTCAGATAGAATACGCAATGTCTATTCCAGAATACAAAAATAGGATCAGATTGTTCAGATTACAACTCCCAAAAGCCAAATAAACATGGAATCCATACCAATAAATATCCATAAACATCAAGATACAAAGGATCAAGAACACAAGTTCATAAATCCATCAAGATAACTTCACAAACAACCAAAAATAGGCTAAGCAGCAAAGAATTTCTCAGGATTCCAATACACCAAATAATATCATAGATTAAGAGTATAAAAATAGGTTTTAGTGGACATGATGGTTACCTCTTGAAGCACACTTCACCCAAGAACTCTCAAACCTCCTTAAAAGCTTCACCTCCACCTTGATCATCTTTTTCCCAAAAGATCCCCAAAAGAACAACATAAGAACTTGTATAAAGATTATGAAAATAACATGATGCAAGGTATATTCCTAAAGATGAACACTTACCCAAGCCTTATCAATCCTAAAAGAGCAAACTTGATCTTGAATCTTAAAGATGAAAGTGTAGGATTTACTTAGGGTTCTTTAGAGGTGAAAGGAGTAGGATGAAATATATTTGCAGGAAATTGAAAAGAGAAGTAGGGTTGTAAGTACAAGACTTTTATATTAGTAGGGAAAGATCATTACATATATCATGTATGTATCAACTAGGATAAGACGCCTTTATAAAAATGGGTCTCACATTATTTATTATACTACTAGTTAGTAGGGAATTAATCCTTCAAGAATAAATATATATATTGGGCCATTATAAAAATACTCTTACTTATAAGAATTATAAGGATCCAAATTTAAATAAATCCCTTACAAGAATTAAATCAAGAATTGGGCCTTAGAATAAATAATTAATTCCGGAATAAAATGTATATGTATATCAATTGGAAAGATTAGCCCAATTAAATCAAATAAATTGCCCGGTGGAAATAATTACCGGTCTCAAGGCTTGAACGAAATTACGGGGTACTACATCTAGTGTAGCATTGAGCACATTCTTTTAGAGTCCTTCCTTCAGTGAGTATCGTTCATTTGGGTAGGTGAATCTTGAACATTTTTATTCACTCTATCTTCATCAACACACACAGGTTGTACCTGAAAAATCAATAACAAATTGAAACGTAGGTGGTACCCCTTCTTCTTCCCTCTGCGAAGATGATCCCCCAAAATGAGAGGGTATCATTTCTTCCCCCTTTTTGGTAGCATCGAAAATTTTCTTGAACATCACCATGTCCCCTTTTTGTTGCGATCTCATTTCCTTGATAAGGATTGTATCGGCCTTGTGCCTTGCGTCCATCTCCTCCATCTTCTTTTCTAATCCTTGTACATTATTCACTAGAGTGTGTAGGCATTCTTGCAAGACATCAATACTTGCTTCATGTGACACATTGCTCCTTGATGTCACGTTTTTCAATTCCTCGACTTCAGTCATAATATGCCTCAATTTGCCATTCACTACACGGTCAATCTTGTCAATTGCATCTTTTTGAGCTGTCACTAATTCACTAACATCTTTCCTTTCATTCTTCAACATGAGCATCATCTTGGCAATGAAACCATTCAATTCTTCCTTGATTATTGGGTTCAGTTTGTTCACGCCTCGTTCCATGCCTGTAATTTGCTCAAATAATTTCAGGAAATTGGTATACAGTGTATTGTCAGTACTGCTTACCGCTTCTTTGAATTCTTTAAGTGCTGCAATGATCAACTCATTCAAATTATCCCTTGATAAATTTGAAATCACCCTGGCTTGTTGCATTCGGTCCTCAATATTTATTGGTACAAGTCTAGGTGTAGATGTGCTAGCCTGTCCAACATCAATTGCTACAACATCATTTGTGACATCCAAGTTAGCCACAAAATTATCACTTTCATCATTTACTCCTTGAAATTCACCATGGTCACCATCATCATCAGAATCACGTGCACCTCCATCATCTTGTGACACAAACTCAACTCCTTGGTTAGCCTCATCCACAACTTCATTTGTGTCCAAGTTAGCCTCAACCACAAAATTGTTACCACCATCATTATCAACATCAACTTCTCTTGGGTTGACCTCAACCTCATGAATATTTTCTATTCCATGATCATCACCTAAGGCCTCAACATTAATGTCAACAAGATTTGGTCCAAGTTGGCTTTCATCTATGTTCATTCGGCCTTCTTGATTCATTTCATGATCTTCTTCAATATTTACTTCACGAGTGACTTGATCACTCATCAACACATCCATAAAATCACCTCCAATGTCACTAGCCAGGTTTGCCACCACCAACTCCCTTCCGGTTACCAATTCTTCCTCACTAACTCTAATTTCAACTTTAGGAGTCCTTTTTCTCTCCTTAATCGGTGGGATTTCCCTTATTGGTAGTTCTCCTTCAACTAGATCCTCTGGTCCGGGCTTCTTTGCGTTGATGCGAAATAAATACTTGTTGTTGGTAATAAGCTTCGGTTGACCCATTCTTACTCATTTTCTTCTCAAAAGTTCACCAATCAACATACTATACCCGAGCTTGTCCTTGGATTTTACCATTTCAACTAATCTTTCATACATCACGCCACTCCAATCCAATTCACGATCGGTTTTCATGATAGCATAAATAATATGGGAGATTTGGGAAGTTAATCTATCAAATCCACAAAGCTTGCATAAAAGACATTTTGCAATGATTTCTAGCAACTTGCCATACTCCCAAATAATATCCTTACAAAAACAGGATAATTTTGGCACAATAATATTCACATCTCTACGTACCATAATCCAATAATCATGTGAATCAAATATAAAATCCTCAAATTTCACGGCATGCTCATCAACATCAAACAAATTTCTAAAATCATCTAAGTCAATTTGCACATGGATACCACCAACTATAGACTCTATGTGACACCCCAACCTTACACAAGCTAAGATAGATAAAACTTAACACAACAGCTGCCTATCTCAACCAAAACATAACATAGCGGAAGCGAATTTAAAACTTAAGGGGCATCATGCCACATCTAGGTAAGAAAACACAGCCTAGATGCACAGGCTAACCAAAGTAATTCAACTGCATAAACGATAATCCTCAAATCATGTCTCAAAATATCCAACAACTAACCAAGAGTATATGAAATCTCAAAATGGCACACAGGCCC
>NXFB01001025.1:1786-12346 GCA_002525835.2 Ipomoea batatas
TTAAAGTTCTCATGTAAGCCATGACATAGAAATCACATTGATTACTATTCGATTGACGAGGAGCCTATACATGTTAAATAATATTTGTGCATTAATAATTTATCTAGATATGTAGACACAAACACTTATATATACTTAATTAAATATCCTAAATTACCTTGACAATTTCCCAAGAAGTTTTACTTTGCACTTTCTTTCCATTCCCGACCGCATGAAACATTTTCATAGCCCTGCATATATTTCATATATTCATAATAATTGATTATTTAGATAATGTAACATTAATCATACGGAAATAAATAGAAGAAATTTTAAACAATCCTTACATATCTACAACATGTTTTCAATCATCACTGCGAATGCGATAGCCAAGAGGGTCCAAAATATAAACAATATCCTTATTGACGTTGATAACTGTCAGAATCCAATGGAAACTATGCACAAAAATATTATTAAATTATATAATTCGTTAAGACAATATAATATGCAATTGAAAGTATTATTGTAACTCGTATTCTTACCCTACATTACATGGCATCAAAACTGTTGTATTAGGTGGTATGTTAAAAAGCCTGTTTGCTAAGGCTCGTGCCTTGTTTTCCAATTGTTCTTCAAAAAACTGTGCATCCGTTTTTGTCGTTGGCAAATGGCCTACATGATATGGGTGCACACACCTAAATTTATCAAGCTTGTTCTCATCCATCATCTTTTTATACAAGGACCTAAAATTTGAATGGAAACTTATAAATGAGTATACAAAATCATAGAAGTTAAAGTACATATATCAAATTGAGTAAAAATATCAAATATATGAAATCATGTATGATATTGGCATCAATTGACAAAAAGGAGTAACATCTTCTTCATTAATGTAGAGGGTACATGTTTCCCCAAAGACATCAAGATCTAGAATTACTTTTATAGTATCTCCATCATCAAGATCTAGATATTTTAAAGTTCATAAAAATCATTAAAAATCTATCAAATTCATTTTCTATTTGTACAATACACTTTTCCTTTGGAAATGAGAATGATTCCTAAAATACTCCTGTTATTAGTCTTTTTTTTTATAATAAAGGAGGAGAAAATCCAAGATCAGTAGTTGATCCTCACTGTATTCAAGTTGTCCATCAACCCAAGCTCATCATCCCGAAGCAGTCTTTGCATGCGGCTAGTGGTTGTCACGAAGAAACATTCTTCCTCATCCTCGGTTACGGCACCTTTGGCAATCCAATCCGCCACTTTATTCTGTTCTCTAGGCACGTGCCTGAACTCGATCTCTCATCTCCGGTCTTTGAAAGCTCTGCAGAATTCCACAATATTTTGCCCCGGCCCGTCATAGTCCTCATTCGTACCGACCAACCGGATTGTTGTAGCATTTTCAGCCTCCAATATGACTCACGCCTTTCTGAGCCTAGTGTAGATCTCCCATAGTTCACCTTCCATGGCTCCACATGTTCCAATCTGCTTGGAGAAGGCTCTTAGAAACTTCACAGTTTCGTCTCTGATCACTCTTCCCCACGTAGCTCTACAATCATGATCTCCCGAGCAACCATCTGCATTAACTTTGATCCAATCAGGCCTTGGTGGGTTCCAGGGAAAGCAACTTCTACCATCTAACCGCCTTGTTTCCTTTGGACCCGAGCTCCTTTCGAGAGTTGCCTCGATTTCGCTAAACTGGCTTCGCAGCCAAGTCATCTTGTCAATGACATCAATTGTCTCGTCTTTAAAGATGGTGTTGTTCCTCCATCTCCAGATCCAGCAAGTAGTAATGGCGAACCTAAAACTACTTCGCTTACTCCTAGTGCTTACCTTATTTCCTAACAATTTAGTAGTTAACAATTGATGAAAATCAAGGGTTTGAGAATTACCTTAACCATCTGGCACTTTGAGTCTACGCCATAACTCTTTGGCCGCCGGGAACTTTTGGATGACATGATCCACATCCTCTCTATCCGCTCCGCAAATGTCACATCTTTCGTCCTGAGTAAAGCCCCGTTTATTCCATTCTGCATTGCACATAATCTTCCTCAGATTCACCAACCACATGAATGTGCGCATTATATTGGGCACCTTGAGGCTCCAGATGCATTTCCATATTTCATTGTCTGCCTCTTTATTCTCCTTCCTTCGCCAATAGCCTATAGGCAAATCTCCAGATGCATTTCCATTACATTATGCATTTCCACATAATCTTCCTCAGATTCACCAACCACATGAATGTCCGCATTATATTGGGCACCTTGAGGCTCCAGATGCATTTCCATATTTCATTGTCTGCCTTTTTATTCTCCTTCACCAATAGCCTATAGGCAAATCTGGTGGTGAACGTGTTCTCCGCATTAGCTTTCTAGCCTATGACATCTGGCCTGTTGCTATTTCTTAAAATGACCACTCCGATTAGTTGATTTCACTTCTCATGACTTAGGTAGGTGTCAGTGCGGTCCCAGTTCCATCTACCCTTGTCGAGCCAGACATCGTTGACGCGCAAGTTCTCGTCACCTTTGTTGAGCGGTCCTATCATCCATTCTCTTAGGGCCGTATCCCCGAGCCAACAATCCATCCAGAACAAGGTATCTCATCTATTCCGAACTACCTTCTTAATTCCTGCCTCGAGTAAGGGAGCTGCAGCACAAATCCCTTTCCACGTGTTCAAGTTGCTCCTCTTCCTTTTATATTTGATATGTATACCCTAGTCTTCATGAACTTCTTCGTGATGGCCTATGTCCACATCTTCCCTCCCTCCCTTAGAACTCTCTAACCCAACTTAGCAAGCAATGCCATATTAATATTTTGCATGGTTTTGAGACCTAGGGTACCCTCCTCATTTGGTAGCGTTACGATGGCCATTTAACCAAACTAGTCTTCCTATTCTAGCCATCCCCCCACCTAGAAAATTTCTGGTTATCTTGTCAATATCGTCGTAGACTCATTTGGGAATTAGCATAGTTTGCATGGAGTAACACGGGATCGCATTAAGCATTAACTGTACGAGTACTTGCCTTCTTGCCAGGCTAAAGAAGCATGACTTCCATCCTTCAAGTTTAGTATGCACCCTGTCAATAATGTTTTTACAATGCTCTCTTGTAATGCCCATACAGCGAGGGCACCCCTAAGTATCGTCCTAAATCATCTGTTGTAGGCATTTCTGCTAAGCCTGCAAGCTGTTCTACTTCTTCCCTGCACAAATTGCTAGAGAAAAAAATGTTAGATTTTAAATTATTCACTTTCTATCCTAAAGACTTACAAAACTTGTCGGGGCACTCCATAATAGTTCGCATTTGATCCTCCTCAGCCTCCGCAAATAAAACCATGTCATCGGCAAAGAACAGGTTTGAAATGCTTGGTCCATCTTTAGAGATCCTAATCCCTTTTCAGTGGCCTTGCGTCACGGCCTCAGTGATGATATGTCCCAATCTCTCAATACACAACACGAATAGGTAAGGAGAAATCGAGTCCCCTTGTCTGATTCCACGTTCAGGTTTGAACTTCTCCAGACTCCTCCATTCCAGAGGATAGACATCCAAGTAGTCTCAACACAATGCATTATGTTTCTAACCCAACTGTTGCTTAAACGAATGTCTTGCAGAGTAGATCTAATGAACCTCCAATCGAGGCGATCATAAGCTTTCTCAAGATCAATTTTCATAACCATGTACCCTTTCTGGATTTTATCTGTTCGGATCGTGTGAAGGATCTCTTGGTATATCACTATGTTGTCTGTGATCTGACGCTCAGGCACAAAACTGCTCTGGTTGGGAAAAATAAGGTCCGGCGTGATGGCTTTGAGTCTCGAAGTCATAACTTTGGTAATCAACTTGTATGCAACGTTGCAAAGACTAATTGGCCTTAGTTGTGTTACCTTCTCAGGGCTTTGGACTTTGGGGATGAGGACAATATTAGTTTGATTAAGTCCTTCCGGAAGGTAGCCGCTGTGGAAGAACTCCTGCAACAGCTTGTGTAAACTGTCACCTATAATGTCGCAAGTTTTCTGATAGAACATAGCGTGGAACCCATCAAGTCCAGGTGCTTTGAGCGGGGGCATGGACATGAGGGCCTCTTTCACCTCTTCCTTCGTGACCTCCCCATTGATGAAGTCCCAATATCTTGTCTCAATTCTCGGGAAAGTCCCTGTTATAGCCCCTTGTAGATTACACTCCTCCTATATTGAATAGAGATTCTTATAGTATTTTTGAACAATCTCCGCCATCTGGCCACTATCACTAATCCACACATCATTGCTGTCTTTCAGCCTGTGAATTTTATTCCTGGCTCGGCGAACCATAGTAGTAGCGTGGTAGAACTTGGTATTTCGATCCCTAGACTAAATCCACTCTTCTTTGGATTTCTGAAACCACTTCAGCTCTTCTTGGTAAAGGTTTCCTCAAGCTCAAGGTGTAGTTTCTTATCCAACTTGATGAGGCCATTATTCAACTAATTGTCCATACTTCGTTGAACTCCCGCAATTCGAGTAGTAAGGCATTTTTTCCTCTTCTCAATGCTGCCAAAAACTTTGTTGTTCCAATCCATGCATTCGACCTGCATGGTCCGAATATTCATTCCAATAGCTTTGCTCGAATCTCATTTTCCCTCAACCAATTTGGAGAAATCTGGGTGTATGGTCCAAGCTGCATGGAATTGAAATGGTCGGCTCTTGATTTTAGCTTGAGCGTTGGATGTGTCGACAGTAATCGGTGAATGATCCGAGCCTATACGAGCTAGGTGTCTCACTTTTGTCTTTGGGTACCTTAGAACCTAATCAGTATTACATAGAACTCGATCAAGCCTGGCCCTGGTAAATGTGGTATTGTCCCTACCTCTCGTCCACGTGAACCTGGCCCCTAATAGCCCAGGTTGATCAACCCTTCCTTGAAAATCCAGTTCCTCATGCCCGCACACCTATGATTCTGGAAGTTGTTTTTATTGCTAACATCATCAATGCTAGTCACCGCATTAAAGTCACCTACTGTATGCCATTCACTCTCCATACCTATCCTATTCTACGGAAGCCCATCACAAAGCTTTTGCCTGAAGTTATGCGAAGGACTCCCATACACAAACAAGATCAGTCCCAACTTCACGGTCCCTTGTCTTACCATGATCAAAGCGAATTGGGGGGATAGTCACAATGACTTCAACCTCTAGATTATTTCTCCAGAGAATACAAATGCCCCCGCTAAAACCAACTGCTTCTACTCTAATCCAGCTTTCAAAACCAAAATCCTTACAGACTCTATCGGCGGAGTCTCCAAAAATTCTTGGTTCCATAAGCCCAACCAAGTCAGGCTTCTGATCCTTTGTAAGTTGAAGAAAGGCACGCCTAAAGCTCCTGGAGGTGGCCCCTTGGTAATTCCAGCTAATTATCTTCATAAACACACCAAACAAAAGCGAAACCATAACGACACAGAAACACACTAAGCGACCGCCGCCACCGTAGCAGACGACGAAGGGCAATCATCACCCACCATGTCATTCGCAGAGTCTCTATTCAACGACGTAGAACCCTCCTCCATTTCAATATCTGGGGGATCCTGATGATGAGTTCGATCCTCCTATTAGGGAACCACTTCTTCCTCCATACCTCCTTTCTCTATTATCGTCATTCTTACCACCCTTTTCCCTTTCTCAAAGCCCTAACCATCGTGTCACTCTCTATTTCTGCTAATTGCATTGATGATCTCCTACTTCGCTCCACGGTACTTGGACCTTTCTCTTTGTAACTGGTACTTCCCTTCGAGTTATTGGCTTTCTTTTGTTGTCCTAACTTATCGTTCGCGATTTGAGCCTCCAAGACTTGGAGTTGTGCTCTCTTTCCCTTCCCTGATAGAATCGCTCCTGTTGGGCCGTCTGGTCTTTCAAATAAGGGCTCTTCATTGTGGGTTTCTTCTTCCGCCTCCTCATCAAGATCCTCTAGCGCTCCAAACCGTGAATTATTCTAAACTTTAAAGCCTTCCTTGGTGAAATTGTGACTACTGCCAGCCTGGTACCCCCCTACTCTTGCTCTTGGAATAATTCTCATTACCGTTACCATTTTTGTTACTTACTTTCTTGGTATTGCCTTTGCTTTTGTAATTCCTTGGTTTTCAGCTAGCAATCATCTATGTACCATATTTATCACCTATCGATCGTTGAGTACCCGAACTAGTCGCCGTATCATCTCATGCTTTCCATGTTGGTTCCTATTTCTTTACCGTCTCTGTTTCTCCTTCGGTTGTCGGTGCATCTCCACCTGACTCCAACAATCTATCCCTAGGTTCTTTCTCCGCCTTGCTACACCCCTCTTTCTGGTACCCCACCATGCCACACTTGAAGCACACAAGATGAAGCCCCTCATACTCAATTGTTCGGACCTTATTCTTCAACGTGAATCGGGTAAGAAGAGGCTTCGTGATGTCGACTTCAACACACACTCTATCAAACAGANCCCGGGATGCCATACTAGTTGCTTGATCAACTTTAGTTGGAGTTCCTATCTTGGCACCAACTCTCATAAGGAATGCATAATCATAGTATTCGATCGGAAGGCAAGGAAATCTAACCCAAATGAGAAGTCGTTGCGTCTCATCTCGCATGGGATCAAAATCTGGTTCCCAATCCTTAACAACAAGATAGTGGTCAAGCACCGTCCACGACCCTCCCAGCTTGGCATGCTCATAATCAATAACTGATGCAAATCTAACCAGATGGTATCCATTCTGCAGAGCAATGAGGTCCATACCTGACTTCGGGGTCCATATCGTCCTCACGCGTCTAAGAAGATAGTTGTATACAACCACCTTCCCCAGGACTTTAACGATCAATGTGTTCTTCCATAACTGTCTGATTTTGACATTCTCTTCCTTCGTTAGCTTAATCACTAGGCAGTCCGGGTCGTTGTCTTCTTGGTCCCAAATTTTCTCATCCGAGACATCTACCTCATTCTCATCTTCCCTATCTCTTAACCCTATGAGCGTTGGTTTAAAGGACACCATCGACATCTTCAGGTTCTAGCCAGGTTGGTCAGTCATCTGTTTAGGCGGTGGGTTTGTATCAGCCCCACTATTAATCTGCTCTTCCGTATATCCATCTCTATAGGATCATCATCTCTGTTAGAGAAGACTCTCTTTGTTTTCTTTTTGCTGCGATAGAGGAGATCAACTGTTGGAATTTTTAGCAAAAATGGCAATTTTGAGTGACTATTTTGTGGTACAAATGTATGTGGGATCCACTTTCGATTCGGGTCCGGTCAAAAGTGAGTTTGCACTCTTCGTAGTGAGAGGGAGATATTTGATACAATGTACGCTCAAAATGGGTAATAGGTGAATGAGAAATTGATTCTCAAAATGAACCTATTTGTGAGAAGTCGTATAATGCTAATTATAATTATTTTATAACTAAGCAAAGTTGGTGTTTTGTACACTAATGGGTTAGTGTATTATTAGTATTTTAAAATGCTAATTAAAAAAAACACTAAGAAAGTGTTTAGAGCACTAGTGTTGCTAACGTCCAAATTAATTAGCATGTTAATACCTGGTTAAAGCACTAATCTTATGTGCTTAATGACATTAAATTAATATTAAAGCACTTCACAGTGGCTTTACTTTGTGCTGTTACGAAGAAAGCAATGAAAGGTTTCATTGTTTTGAAACCAGCGAGGGGTGTTTTACTTCTCGCGAGAGGTGCTTTCATGCACTTCTCGTGGGGTGCAATTTGGTGCCGTTTGTTACTTTCTGGTCGGTTTTTGGACATTATGGACTTCTCGGTCACTCAGGTGTCTGAACCAAGTTGTAAATAGTTGGTACGAATTAGTTGTGTATTATTTCGTGACCTTTGATATTACGACCATTTCAAACATTATTATTCAATATTAAATTGAATTAATGTTGGAATAATTATGCCATTATGAAGCTACTAATTCCAATTCTCCTATAAAAATAGGAATGGATGTTTGGCAGATTTTTTGCAGGGATTGGTTCGTGAGTTTTGAACCTTCAAAACCATTTTCCTTTTCTTTCCTCTCTACTCTCAAAAAAAACTTTTGTAGTTTGTTAGGAAAATTTTTGCCATTATCTTCCGTAAAATATCGAAGTGCTCAACTGGAGTTCTAGTTCGCCGGGCCTTGGATTTGTGTGCTCAAACTCCAAGGTCGTAGTTCGTTTTATCCTGGGAGATCGACACCACAACGCTTCTAACACCAACGGGAGGTGACGAATTGGTTTTAATGAGAGTGTGGTTACACACGACTCGGACTTCCCCTTCTTCATTTTTATTCATCGGTTGGGTTACAACCTACAGGTTAGAAACCCTTTCTTGCACTACAAAAAAACGCAGAAATAGCGACGGGATTTTCCGTCGCTATAAAGGGAAAAATCTGTCGCTAACGGGTTTAGCGACGGAAATGGTCCTTCGCTAAAACCCTCCTCGCTAAAATTTTGTGACGCAATATAATTCCGTCGCTAAAATTAGCAACGGATATTTCCGTCGCTACACCTAAATAAATCTGTCGCTGTTTTTCTCTCCACGACGATTTGAATAATGAAATTTGTAAGGGAATAGCATCAGATATTTCCGTCGCTAAATCTAGCGACAAAAAATTCCGTCACTAAGTTGTAACCATTTGTTGCAAAGGTGTCATTTAGCTACGGCTTAGAGACGGAAATATTCGTCGCAAGGTATTTAGCTACGAATTTCCTACAATTTTTATCTATCGCTGAATTTTTAAAATTAAAAAAAAATCAACCTACTAATTAATATCATATGCTTGTATTGTACTTCAATAATGTAACTGTAAAATATATTATATTAAGAAATTCAAATCCAATAACAATAGCATTGTAAAGTTTTACATCTTTAAAAACAATACAAAATATATTACTCCATAATAAACACAATCTAATCTCCTAAGTTTACAGCATTTGAATTAGCAGAATGTTCAGTTTGAGTAGTTGCAAGTCGTGGCATAAAAGTGGCCGGGTATCATGTCTTTGCATGTCCTCCACCCAAACCATTATATATATGTGGTACAAGCTTCTTGAGTCTACTACACCTTGCACCAAGCTGAAAATATGAAAGACAATGAGAGGGCAAAATAAGAGTATAGAAATGTTTTTCTAAAGCAACAAAAATGACATGTTTACAGTTTTTTTTGCCCACAATATAAAGTTTTTCTTTGAGAAAGAAAGAATGAAAGAGTTGAATGTCATTAACCTGGTTTTCCATAACTCTAGATTCCTCTCAAAATCGGTCGTTGCTATCAAAAGTTCATTTACATGTGGCATGGGACTTGATGCAGGGCAAGCAGCAAGAAAAACTCTATGTCTCTTACACAACTCAGTGCTGTAGATTGTTGTCGTGATGCTTGAGAGGACAATTGAACTGAAAGAATTAAGGAGGCAATGTGAGACAATTTCACCTTTAAGTGAATAAGCTTTTATAATGTAATTCCTAAATGTAACTCAATTTTCCAAATCATTGTGTTAATACTCAGATTATACAGAAATTTGAATAATACTGCATCATTATAGTAGTTGTTATAGTTAAGTTTCCCAAGGCATTTTACCTTCCTTGGTAGTATGTCCTGATTGTGAAATTTGATATCTGCCTGGATTTCATTTCTTATGTTGTTGTAGAGGTTCTTCATCTTAGCATATGCCGTTGAGATAGTTACTGAATCCATAACGAAACCTTCTAAACTTGTTGACAAAAATCCGTCGCTATATTGTAACAATTACAATTTTTACAATTTTTGGAGTTAGTCCGCAAATAATCCGTCGCTAATTCATCACTATATTTTGCGCCAAAATTTACCGCTAATATTCGCTACATATTTAACGACGGAAATATTCCGTCACAATATACATCGCAAATCCCTCGCTAATCCGTCGCTAAATATCCATTTACTAAAAAAATTAAAATCCGTCGCTAAAGTGTCGCTATTCCGTCGTTAAATTAGCAACGGAAATCTTCCATCGCTAAATCCGTCGCTATATAGGCATTTTTTGTAGTGTTGTGATATATAATTTTGATATATATTGTTCTTGGTTTTATACCAAGTTTATGGTGAGATTAATCTTCCGTAGATTAAGTCCCTTATACTAGTTTTGTACTAGTGGCGGTGGAATTATATCTTTCGTCGATTAAATCCCTTGGGCTAGTTTCGTACTAGTTGTGGTGGGATTATTTTGACAAATAAATCCCTATTATTGTTATATATATTTCGTATGTATATATATTTGTTATTTGATTTTGTATCAAATTGTTTAGGAATAATTTATGTAATTATATTCCATTATTGGGACGAAAGTATATTTTATATATTGTATTTATCGATTTATTCACCATTTTCCCCAATATCAACCTCCTCCATAGTTTCTCTGGCCACTTTTTAGGTTTCCGGTGAGCTAGAGAGCATTTTCTATTGAGATCTATTTAATCATAAGGAAATTAGTTTTTAGAAAAATTATGATTGACTCTTTGTGCTTCAATAATTTGAGAAAGTATAGATAAACCTGTTAGTCATTACTAGTATTTTCGCCCGTGCGTTGCACGGAATTGATTTGTTATAATATTTAAAGAATATTT
>NXFB01001025.1:13797-29730 GCA_002525835.2 Ipomoea batatas
ACGGTTTGCACAACCAGCATCGCCAAATGCAAAATGGTACCACCTAGAATACACACTCAAATACAAGGGCTTCAATACCTAAACACAAGTTGTTAGGAATAAAGTGTAATAGTTTTGATGAGCCAAAAGTGTAATAGGGTTTACTGTAATAGGAAAAACACTTAAAAACATCTAAAGTTTTCTCTCAAAATTCCAGTCTAAAACACAAGGAAACACACAAAGTATACACACATAACTCACGGATCCGAGGGACCCGTGGGAGACCCACGGTCAGTGCCTTGTGGCGGACTCCCTAGCCCCGCCACCAAGTACTGTGGCCTCACGGACTTGTGTGGCCGAACTAAGAAGTCCACCACATGAGTCCGTGGCCACCACGATTCTGTGTGGCAAGGCTGAAGGCCCGTCACACTGATTTGTGGCCTTCTCATGGGACTTAGCCAGTTTCGTGAGCACAACAGTAAACTTACAGAGGTCATCTTCTTCAACAAACTTTAGGCCAAAACACATTTCCTTATCCAAATAACTTATACATAGGTATACAAAGATTTTAAAAACCAATAACACCACACATTCTATTATTTTCAAAGATTTTGAAACCAAAAGCAGTGTTGAAAACATTCCTCAAAATATTGATTTTGGATATGTATGTATGTATGTATGTATGTATGTACACACACACACATCATCTCAAAGTAGAAATTCTCAATTATATAACTTATCAACTCATAATTCATTTGTATACATTATAATCACTATAATATAGGGTTTACTGTAATAGGAAAAACACTTAAACAACATCTAAAGTTTTCTCTCAAAATTCCAGTCTAAAACACAAGAAAGCACATAAAGTATACACACATAACTCACGGATCCGAGGGACCCGTGAGAGACCCACGGCCAGAGCTTTGTGGTGGATTCCCTAGCTCAGCCACCAAGTACCGTGGCCTCACGAACTTGTGTAGCGGAACTAAAAAGTCCGCTACATGGGTCCGTGGCCACCAAGGTTCTGTGTGGCAAGGCTAGAAGGCCCGCCACATTGATCCGTGACCTTCTCATGGGACTTGGCTACGGGTCTCCTGGACCCGTGGCCAGTTTAGTGAGCACAACAATAGACCTACATAGGTTATTTTCTCCGACAAACTATAGGCCAAAACACATTTCCTTATCCAAATAACTTATACACATGTATACAAAGATTTTAGAAACCAATAAGGCAATAACACCACACATTCTATTATATTCAAAGATATTGAAACCAAAAGTAGTGTTGAAAACATTTCTCAGAACCAAACATGTCAGGCAGTAGTATTAGGGCAAAAATATATATTTGACAAACATGAATCTTACCTCAAGATACTATTGCCTCAAACAAGAATCCCCCCATAAGCTCTAGGCTTAGTCTACTGTTACTCCTCCACCTTAAACCCAAACAAAACCACAACACAACCCCTAACACAACATATCAACACACAAGTAAACTTAATACAATAAATAGAGGACCATGAAGAGGAGATGAAATGCTGAAGGAATGAAGATGAAGGAAGGAAGATGACTTACAGAGCTTTGAGAGTTTTGTTGGTCCCGGTGGTAGCGATGTTAGTCTAGAAGGGGGGGTTGAATAGACTCAAGGGGTTTTTGAAAACTTTTTGAAATAAAGAGTTAAACGCAGCGGAAAGAGTTTAACAAAATTTTATCTTTTACTTTGCACTTGAGTTTTTCTTGTAAAGGATGTTAGGTTTGAGTTGTGTATGCAATGCAATGCGTAAGGTAAACAGAGAGAGAGAGAGAGAGAGTTTTTATAGTGGTTCGGCTGTTAACTAAGCCTACTCCACTCTAGGGGTGAGCATCGGTCGGTTACGGTTAATAACCGACCGATAACCGAATAACCGATGGCATTTTTTAGATCTTCATAACCGACCAAAACCGACCGAGCATACCTCTCTAACCGACCGAAACCGATTATGTCGGTTTCGGTCGGTTTTTTCGGTAACCGAATAACCGAACCTCCACAATTAATATTATATTTAATGTTTATATATTATAATATATTAGTTAATTTTTCTAATATATTAGTTATTTAGTTGTGTAAATCTGTATATATATACATAAATACAGTAAGTTTAGTTAGTTACTGTATGTATGTATATATACAGATTTACACATACAGATTTACATTATAAAAAATATTCCCTTCCCATGCGTACTGTATGTATGTACATATAATATTATATATATATACATATATATATATATATAATTGTGTCGGTTATTCGGTGACCGCGGTTATTATACCTTAATAACCGATAAATAACCGAATAACCGGATAACCGATTTTTTTTTTAACCTTATAACCGATAACCGACCGATAACCGAAATTATCGGTCGGTTCGGTTATCGGTTATCGGTTTTATCGGTTTTTCGGTAATTATGCTCACCCCTACTCCACTCTTCTTCACAATAGGTGAAGGTTTGCACTATATTCCCCGTTATAGTACAAACTCCGTTACAACAAGCTCCTTTGATCACTAAGCCGGCAGCCTTGTTGTGGTAGGTTTTTCAACTTCTTCCAAGTTTACTTCGCCTCT
The DNA here is from genome assembly GCA_002525835.2 of Ipomoea batatas. NCBI lineage: Eukaryota > Viridiplantae > Streptophyta > Magnoliopsida > Solanales > Convolvulaceae > Ipomoea > Ipomoea batatas. The sequence continues at coordinate 16,383 of NXFB01001025.1, forward strand.
TTCTACTTCACTTGTAGAGATGGTTGAATAGATGTGATAAATCTCCAACTTGGAATTCTTGTGCTTTTCTTCGTTGACCAACTTCTTAAGCTCACAAGAACTTCCAAACAAATCTGAATATCACTTAATAAGCTTGTGAATATCACACTGAAAGTTTTTCGCTTGAATGACAATATTTCGCGTAATTCAACCTTGTCAAAGTGAGATGGGATAAGGGTATTTATAGGTGGAATTTCAGATCCGTTGGAGGGAGATTGAAATTCAAACCTATTGTCCAGTGTGTAATATCCAATGGGTAGAGTTTTTCTCCTTTTTCAGAATGTCAGTACTTTCTAGCCGTTTGTCCACTTTTATATAAGGACAAAATGCCTTTTGTCCCTCAAAAAGGTGACAATCATTAAATGCTCCTTGGGATCGTTGCATAGGACCCAAAATGACATTCAGTTATACCCATTGTCAAGGCAATAGATAAGACAACTTATCAGAGAATGTCTTTGCCTTGGTTGTGAGAGAGAATGATTGACCTTATCATTTCTCTTAAACTCTTCGAGTCAATCATATTCTTGACTGCTCGATTATAAATGCTTGGTCCTTCCAAGTTTCGACCTAAGATCCTAGTCTTCGGATCTTCGTGTCTTCGAGTCTTCTGCTCTTCGGATGAAGTACTCTTCGATTGAAGTCTTCATGACTTCGGTATGTAAGACTCAAACCTTTCGAAACTTAAGGATTCGGTTACCTTACAAGACCAAGACAAATGCATAAGCTATTCTAAAATACTTAAGAAAATTAGGGGTCTCCTCATATAGTTTGGTATCATCAAAATCAACAACTCGGGATTCCTAACAATTTCCCCCTTTTTGATGATGCCAACACCCTAAATCCATTCTATTCGGCTTTCTTTTTCCTCAAAATGATTTTCATTAAGTATGCCAGAATAGTTGAAGATTTACATTTTGAACGAGGAGTAAAAACAAAACTAGATAACACTGTGACACCCCAACCTTACACAAGCTGAGATAGATAAAACTCAACACAACAGCTGCCTATCTCAACTAAAAACATAACATAGCGGAAGCGAATTTAAAACTTAAGGGGCATCATGCCACATCTAGGTAAGAAAACACAGCCTAGATGCACAGGCTAACCGAAAATAGATAACTGCACAGATAAAAATCCTCAAATCTGTCTCAAACATCCCAATAACTAGTCAAGAGTATATAAAATCTCAAATGGCTCACAGGCCCGAAACACAAAGTCTAAACAACATAAACTAAGTCTAAGCATCCTCATAACGATAGGCTCTAACGAGCTCGCGCTTAGACTTACTCCATACCTGGAAAACACACAAAGAACCATTAGCAAAAGACTGCTAAGCAACCACCATTCACACCCGCAAGGAAGTATAGATATACATAAGCTTGTAAATAGGTTTACACACCCATATAGAATATATAAACGCCAACAAACTGTTCAATAGTTCAAAACCGATACTCAACAATAAATAACTGAACGAATCATAAACCAAGACTCATCCAAACAAAGTCAATATCCAATAACGAGAGTACAATACAACGAATCCATAAACAAGATACCAACTGAACAACAACCATAAAGAAACAACCAACCATAACCAAGAACCATAAGATATCAATCGAATAACCACAAGGAACTCACGAATACAGAACCAAGAAGGGACTCCCAGTTCCAACCTCCAAACCCTCATACCAATCACCATACCAAACCCAACCACAGTAGTCAGAAGTCAGAAGTCAGAAGTCAGTAGTCAGAAGTCAGAATCCAGAAACCTGGTACACAGGGGTGATGAGCCCAATCACAGGGACCGAAGTCCAATCACAGGGGTAATCAACCCAATCACAGGGACCGAAGTCCAAAGTCAGAAGTCAATAGTCAATAGTAGCACCGTCAATCCACCCAACAACCTCCAAACGATACCAAGAAATCCACCATCACATACTCTTACTCCAACCTCAACCCAAAACAACCAACAAAGTGTTCATCTCAACTATGCACACAAACCAACTCCCAGGTAATGAATTCAAGGAATCAATAAAGCATGAGTACAAAAAGAGGAACCAAAAGACATGAATCAATACTCCAAGATATGGTATAAATACCCAACAAACGGCATGAATAAATACTCCAAAGACATGGTAAAATACCCAACAAAACATTCCAACAAACTCCAGAACGAAGGAGGAAACAAACAACGGATCACTCACCTCCACCAACTACTACCCCCTTACTCTTACAAAAGACCCCAGCGGTTACATTATCCCGCTAGAGTGCCCCGCAAGAGCAATTCCCACACACCGAATCAGACTCAGCTCAGAATACAAAGAAATGTTCCAGAATACACAAATCAGATCACAATACCAACATTTCATCTAACAGAGGCCAAATAACATGGAAATCCAAACCAACAAATGATCATATGCATCAATAGACAAAGGATCAAGACACAAGTCCATGAACCCACCAAACACAATCAATAATAGGCTAATAATCAAGGAAATTTCAGGATTTCCAACACCAAATAATTCCATATAGATTGAGAGTGTAAAAATAGATTTTGATGGACATAGTGGTTACCTTTGAAGCGTATTTAATCCCAAAAGCGTATTAATCCAAAGCAACACCAACACTACTCATAAGCTAGGTCCATAATCATGAACCTGAAGAATTAACGTAATCTAATACCGTTACTATGACTTTTATAACAATAATATTAATACTCCTATTTGACCCATTATAACTATTGTCTATAGTCCATGCCTAAATGCTAACATAACATAAGCATTATTGTGAACTAATAACTACTAATGCATTAAACTATAATAACCCAGAGGCTTAAAACAACAATTACCTTACTGCTAAGCTTCAGACTCGAACCCGCGCCCTCAAGCCTAACAAACCAAACACCAAACCATCAGACCAACTCACCTTGTTGTGATAAGTTCGTAACCACTGACTATTATCCTTCGTTGCTCTGCCGTCCTTCACAGACGGTCGAGACCACGCCGCCACCGTACTCCGTTACCGCCTTGCGGAAAGGAACAGCGAATGCCATCGTTGCCCGGCGCGAGAAGCACCGCCCGTTCTACTTGCTACCTTCGCCGCCGTTGCTCTGCTTCGACGATCGCCGCCGAGCACCATGTCGCCGGAAAGGGGAAGAACCGTTGCTCGCTGCCTTGCTGCTCGACATCGGAAAAGTAGGGAAATGGAGACCCGAGCTACCACGGGTTCCATCCGCGCTGCCGTCGACGAGGGAAAACGAGAAGTCACCGGCCGAAACCTTGCCTTGCCACCGGAGACCGCTCGCTGCTTTGACGGGAGAGGGCGCAAGCAAAAAGGCCGCCGGTACTCTGCTCGCACACCGCACGGAGAAGAGGGAGCCGCTCACTCCCACCGCTGCTGCTGTCGCTGGCCAAAAGGAAGAGAGTGGCGGAGATGCCAAGTCCGCCAAGATGCTCCGCCACCTTCACACGCCGCTGCTCTGCTCCGTTGCGCCATCGCCGGAAGAGAAGGGATCGGAGAAGTCGGGAGAGCTCACGGGATCCAAAGACGTCGCCGGGATCTCGTCGTCGTCGTCAAAATAGAGCCTCGACGCTGGAGATCGTTGCCGCGGTCAAAACACCATCCTTTGCCCGGTCGAAGAGGGAAGAACTCGCCATTGCCGACGAGCCATCAACCGTCGTCGCATACCGCCGTTGGAGGTCGCACGCTGCTTGCTGAACGGCCACGCCACGCCGAGCTCGCCGCCGAGCACTGCCTCGCCGTCGCAGGAGAAGGGTGACGCCGGAAATGGAAGTCACCGGCCTGAGTCCTCCACCGTTGTCGCCGTGATGGTCATCGTGAGTGCAAACAATAGAGAAGCCGAGAGAAGGCAAAGGGGGGGGGGAGATCCTGGCTGCTGGTTGCATATACACTTACTATATTAGGAAATTAGGTTTCCTCTTTGGGTGTGGATTATTTTAGAATAGTTGGGCCAAGACTATAATTAGTAGTTTTTGGGCTCAAGAATAATCTTAGTCTATAATTTAAAATACAATTCATAACTATGAGCTATAGTATAATTCTTTAAGAAATATAATTCATGTGGGCTCAGTAATATTGTTTATGTAGGAAATATATATATAACTATAGAAATATTGGGCTATAGACTATTATTATTAATCGTAACAATAAATTATATATATAAGAGTATATAGTCCCAAGCCCCATAGGAAATAATGATACTTATAGTTATTTAAATAATTACTGAATAATAAATAACCCATCCTTTTAAATATTTATATTTAAAATAATAATAGGGAAAATGCGGGGTGTTACAAACACACTCACGCTGATCCAAAAGAGAGAAGTCTTGTATTTATAAAAAAGTTTCATACATCTATGCAAAAGGTAAAACTGACAGAAAATAACGACAGAAAGAAAGATCTTCTTATTTTGAGCTCTCGCCAGTCCTCTTCTTCTTCTCCTTTTCCCAAATTTCGTACTTTTGGAGTTGCATCATATCATTGATTTCTTTTCTTGCTTTCACAGTGTTGAGACCTTGAATCTTGAAAGCATACTTGTGGTGTAGCCTTAGCATCAGATAATTTTGGACTACTTCACCAAGATTTTCTCCCCTTATGACTCCCCAGTCCCACCATGCTATCAGTTCGTGAGCATTCATTCCATCAGAGAAACTTTGTTGCATGGCACTTAAAATTTGAGTTATGCCAATCATTTTGGTTTGCCCTTCAGCTGCTTTGGTTATCTTATTTGCTTCTTCAAGTTCCTTCATGACTTTCTCAAATCTCTTTTATTCTTCCTGCTGAATTCGGAAGATCTCTTCGTCTTTCTTCCTTTGCTCATAGATTCGTTCATTGTGATCTCGCAAGAAGTTGTGCCTATCCATGGGTTGCTTCTTATTCCAGAAGGGTGGAATGTTGCATTCTTCCCATTTCTTTCCAGATCCCTGTTCGTACGGGACATACTCGATAAGCTCTCCATTAACTCTTCGAGTCATCACCTTTGGCTCTTTGCTTTGTTTCTTTTGTCTTTTTGAGCTCGGTTCACCGCCTGTAGGTTTGTCTTGTGTTCTTTTCGGAGACGGTGAAGGAGATGGAGTTTTCCTTAAGTTTAGGATGTCTCTTCTTTGTCGTGAGATGTCATCAGCATCCCCCACAACAATTTCCTTTCCTTTGCAAGTATTCGGGGATAACGTTGACGTTCATTTCATCTCTTCCCCCTTGTTGACATCATTTACACTGATGAGTGTATCAACTTTGTTGCTTATACGATTGATGCAGACTTGCAATTCCTTTAGTGTCCATTCGAATTCACATACGAGAGACGCTGTCGCATTTTGGCTTCCAAAAATAGTCTCAAGTTTCGAGCAGTTTAAATCAAGAGGTTCCTTAATGAAGGCATGCTTCGTAACCAAATCACGCTGTATGGTCGTGAACTCAGTTACCGAATCCTTTAGGGAACCAAGAGACATGAGATTTTTAGAGAAGGCATTATCAATTTTCTTCTCAAGAGCAGTGATCCTTTCGTCTGTATTGGATTTAGAGGATTTCTTTTTCTGCCTTCGGATATCTTTCTTGATTTTGGTGACAGACTCATTTAGTGATTTGAAGTGTGCATCGTGGGTCTTCGCCAATCCCTGTAAAGCATTCAACAGAGAAGTAAAAGCAGAAGAGGTATCAATTATTACCTCAGAAGAATCCGAGCTCTTGGATGCATCAGCAGATCAGATGGACCATGACTGTCTTTAGAAGGTGCTTCCACATTTCCACCTTGAACTAAGACAAGTTCTGTGCCTTCTGCATGATTTACGTCTTCGATTGGTGAGGCTAAGGTTTCGGGACTTGCACTTTTGGATGCTTCCAGGTTTCCATCCGAAGTGTAGTCTGGAAAGACTTCTACCTCAACATCGATTAGGTTAAGATCAGAGACAATCATTTCTTCATCGATAATCTGCAGGCCATCATGATTCGCACCTCGAGATGCTTCCATGTTTTCATCTCGGGCTGAACTAGGATTCAGTAAAATTTGTGCTTCCATGGATTCGGTGGGAGCAGACTTCGGCTCATCAGTATGGTGCTGATCAGGTTCATCACTTGCACGAGTTGTCTGAACTCCTGTATTAGAAGGATTTATAGTTCGAGAAGGAGGAACTTGACCTCCAGAAGGGTCATTGTTATCATCATCATCATCATTGTTATCATCCTTATCATCTCGACATCCTTGATTCTGATTAGAATCTGAATCCTCAGCATCATCGTCATTTTGTTGACGACTCGGTCCAACATCTGGTCGAAGATCTCTTATTTCAGTTTGAGCTCGAGAGATGTTGTGAATTTTGGCAATCTTCATGTCTTCCATCATAAGGCGTTCCCGAGGAGTTCGGTAGCCAACTTTTAAATCCACAGATTTGCCAAACTGAGTTGTCTTTCCTTGGAGTTTTTTAGCAAAAACCCTTTCAATTTCATCTGGCCGGGTGGCGTAAAAAACGGATCGTGTCCCCATCCAATCCAGAGCCCATTCTTCTTCTTCAGCCATCTCGCTGATTGTGCTTGCTATAACTCGAAGACTTGACATCCGCCATTCTTGCCAATTATACATTCGAGCAAGTTCTTGTCTCAGAATTCCTTCGTGACAGCATTTGACTATCAAGGCTTCGGTAGGAGCTTCGGCAGGAGGCAAGTCAGATTCAGATTCATCACATGCCAACTGTTGAGAAAGAGCTGCATCGACATTGACTTGTTGAATGATGGGATTAGGATGAAGAACAAGTTGCTGATCAGATTCAGGAGCATTAGGTTCGGGTGCAACAGATGGAAGCTCTTCAATCCGAATGGTTGATACACGTGGCCATTGTAAACAGAGATGTCGATTGACATAATCAAGAGCAATCATTATTCGGGCCAACGAAGGGTTCATGTGCTCTGTGATTTGTCGTTGAACAGTTGCGGACATTGGTCGATAGGACTGATCACAGGCATCAACATCATCTCCTTCTGATTCTTCTTCGATCATGGTTGATTCAGAACATGAACCATTTCTTTCTTGTGGGAAGGTGATCACCGGTTGTTGTACTTCGGGTGAGGGAGCAAAAGGACTTTCAGGTTCAGCAACCAAAGGTTCGGGAGATGGTACATTTTCTGAAATAGGTGGAGCAGAGATAGATCCAATTGGAGTGGATTTTGTCATTAGCCGAGTAAGGGGCGTGTGATCTTCCTCATCGTTATCTTCCCTGGAAAGATCAAGAGGAGGGGAAGGACTCGGTGACTATCGTCAGGTGGAGAGTCCTTCGGTTCCTCTTCTGCTGGTAAAACAGTAGTTTCATGTTCCACTTCAACTTCAACTGCATCTATTCGGTCAGTCTTTTGCTTCTTTTTCAGACGTTTTAATTGTTTGGCTTTTCTCTTCTTGGTTACGTCTTTTGATGTTTTCGCCTCCTCCTCATGAGAAGATTCGGCTTCTTTGCCTTCGGTGAGATCCTTCTCATGCGATCTCTTTGATCATTTATGCTTCTTTGATTTCTTCTTCTGGGCAGCTTCCATAATTCCTGCCTTGCGCTTTTTAGAGGACTTGCGTGGCTCTTCTTCTTCTGAGGATTCGGTATGCTTCGAGAATTTAGCGTGTTCGGAGCCTGTTGGTTTAGAGGGCTCGGGTAGTGCCTTCGGTTGATGCGTAGAGCCTTCCGAACCATGGCCTTTAGCCATTTCAGATTCCCCCTGTCCAACTGAACTTTTGGACGATTTGGAGTGAGATTTCTTCTTTTGCTTTTTCAAGGCAGCTTCCAGTTCATCTGCCTTTCTCTTGAGGTAGTTTGGTGGCTTTGAGGTCATGTGGTAATGATTTCGGTGTGATATGGTTCCCGTGCGCACCTTCACTTTCTTATCTCTCAGAATGACACTGATCATGAACCCATATCCAAGCACTTTGACAATCCATCTCGTCGTGGGGTTAACACCTGTTTGAATGTTGTCAACTAAGAAGTCGAAAATGACATGTGACCAATCAACAGGATACTTTTCCAGCAAAGCACACAACATCCGCATTTTCTTGTCAGATATATCGTCAGTTCCAGATTGTTTGCTTTCAACAATCTTGTTCAGGATATCTACAACAAATTCATAATCCATCTTCAACATTTTCTTCTTCAAAACAGATGGAAAGGATGAGGGTTGATTGTGATTCTTCATCTTCTTCCACATCTTTTTCTTGCTATACTCTTTCTCAGAGCAATCTGGATGGAAACCATCCCCACAGAGAGGAAAATCAAACACTTTCCTAATATCTTCCTGAGATATCACAACCTCAGTGCCGTTTACCACAGAGTGAATTTCATCAACTCCATTAACAGAATGTACTTCAGCATTAATGTAGAACTGTGTTACATCAATGGGGTACCATGCTTTGTGATTAAAAGTAACAAACTTTAGAAGGTTACCATCCTCAAGGCACTGCACAACGTGATTTCCAAAGTCTTTGTCAAGAAATTTATCAAGGAAACCCTTCACATCTAGCATCGAACATGCTTTTACCATGCAACCGCCTGACTTCTGACCTTTGACGGAAGTGGAGAAGAACTTGAAGATTTCCACATCCTCGCACGGTCTGGTTATAACCGGTGGAGGTCTAAACGGTTCTTGAGTGGCTGGTAACTTTTCCTGTAAGGGTGAGGGTTTTGGCAACGGACTATGAACATTTGCAACATCATCGAAAGATGAACTTGAGCTGTCCGATGAAGAGCTTGATCCAGAAGATGACATGATTGCAAACTTTTGGTGGTTTTGAAGAGATTGTAGGGTTTAGACGGTAAGGGTGCTTTTTGGGAGGGTAAAAGGTAAAAGTGAGGGTGTGAGGGATTTATATATGGTGAGAGATAATGAATCGGGTGTATCGGGTTATTTCAGCAAAAGTGGGTTGTATTTATGTGTAAGAGACAAAAACCCTTAAATGCCCTTTAATAAGGGGGCAAAAATGGCATAAAGCCGTATTTGAACTTTGGACTGATAAGGGTAGTTTCCCATGAAGTGATATAGCTATTTAATGAGGCGAGAGACACACACTCATTTTGCTATCACGTCTTGATGACCCGTCCTTTTATGTCAGGCAGTTCAGAGAAGGTGGAGCGTATTCCTCGGCATGTACTTCGAATAGGGTCCTGACACGTGTACTCACACGATCCCACGTTTTCAAGTTGATTGTGTTCAAGAAACTTATTCAACAAGATATATTTTCAAACCCTTCGATCATGAGTAGTGCATCCGAATAGTTGAAGATTAAGGGTTCGATATCTTTAACCTTTCGGTCAGTGAGAGTTCGGTTGTCATATATTGCTTTGTGCGTTAGCAGTCTTCGGTATATTGTCATCCTTCGGTAAGATTGTAACACTTTGGAAAGGAGAGACAGACTACGCAAGCAAACTGGAAATTCCATTCATTGAAAAGGATAACAGAAGACAACCGAGGGAACATTTTAAACAGACCACCCCATCCCTGATCTACAAGACAAAACATCTATCTTCTTGCCTTGCCTTTGCCCCTATTAGCATGTCTACTATTTGCAGTAGACATAAGGCTTTGTCCTTGGCTGCTCTCCGTAGTAGGAGGGCTGGGAGTTGGTAGAGCTCTTGGAGCAGCATCAGGAACCCAAGATGGAGCCATCGGTCCATAGCCAGGTTCGTTTTCGAGCACCGAGGACTTGTCGGATACTTCATCTGGTTCAAGCATTTCCAGATAGCGAAGGTAATCCTCATCATGATCAGGATTCACTGGCTGATTTGGGCCTTGGTTCCTTTGGTACCATCCCTGGATGTCATTCCAGGCATCATCTCCAGTTTCATTCAAGGAAGGGAGCGGAGTTTGCCTTGGCACGAGGTTTGGATCCGGCCAAAAGGGTTCCTCGTTTGGTGGGGCAATACCGCCAGAATAGAAGCCTGGGACAGACATGGTAGGAGGTTCGGGCACATAGTCCTCGGATTCCGAATCAGAAAGTTCTAGGGGATGCGCAGAGGTGTCGCCTTGGAGAGGTTCTCCTTTCTCTTTTCTCAGTTTGTTAAGCTTGCTGGTGCCTTCCTTCAGCAACATCGGAACGAAAACCTCTTTTTGACGGGTTTCTCTTCGGAGCAGGACTTTTTGCCTTTGCCTTTATCCATATCTGCAAAAGTAGGAAACAACACAAGGAATTAGGTGTTAGGATACCTCTTCCTTCCTCGGTTGTGATCTATTTATAGAGAAAATGAGGTATTATGATTGGCTGAGATCTATCTGACGTGACCAATCAGAGTTGCAACCGTCCAAAATTTTGAGCTTATCCATTAAATGAGTCCGTGAACTCCTGATTTTGAGCTTATCCATTGCAGGATGTCATAACCGATGAGTCCTTTCAGTTTTGGAGCGATTCATTTGTCTCTCATTAATTCATCTCTATCATTCCGAGTTCATGGCGTAGAATGAAGAATCTTGCTTCGGCAAGTGGTTTTGTGAGTATATCTGCTAGCTGGTCTTCGGTATTTACATATTCAAGCTTGATATCCTTTTTCTCCACATGATCTCTAATAAAGTGATATTTAATATCAATATGCTTGGTTCTGGAATGTAACACCGGATTTTGAGTTATTGCGATAGCACTTGTGTTATCACACATAATGCTGACTTCTTTGGCAGTGACACCATAGTCTTTGAGTTGTTGCATCATCCACAGAATTTGTGCACAACAGCTACCAGCCGCTATGTATTCGGCCTCAGCAGTGCTCGTAGCAATAGAGTTCTGCTTTTTGCTAAACCAAGAGACCAGTCTTCCCCGTAAGAATTGGCATGTTCCTGATGTACTTTTTCGGTCAATTTTGCAGCCAGCAAAGTCTGCGTCCGAATACCCAACTAAGTCGAAGACATCACTCTTCGGATACCAGAGACCACTTTGAATCCCTTTTAGATATTTCAGTATATTTTTGGCAGCGCTCAAATGACTCTCCTTCGGATTTGCTTGAAACCGAGCACATACTCCTACAGCAAATGATATATCTGGACGACTTGCTGTGAGATATAATAGAGATCCGATGATTCCTCTATACTTCGTTTGATCTACTTCCTTCCCTTCGTTGTCGATATCCATTCGTAACGAAGTGTTCATGGGTATTTTAACTGAGGATTTTCCATCAACTCCGAACTTCTTGATAAGATCCTTGGTATATTTTGCTTGATTGATAAAGATACCATTTTGTTCCTATTTGACTTGAAGACCCAGGAAGTAGTTTAGTTCTCCCATCATGCTCATCTCAAATTTTCCTTGCATGAGTTTTGAGAATTTTTCACATAGATCCGAATCGGTACTTCCAAAAATGATATCATCAACATATATCTGTACCATCAGAATATGATCTCCATCTTTGATTCTAAAAAGGGTTTTTGTCAACTATCCCTTTTGTGAATCCACAACTTATCAGAAAGCATGATAAGGTGTCATACCAAGCCCTTGGAGTTTATAAACTTTATCCATCCCAACGTCAGAGATAAAACCTGGGGGGCTGCTCGACATATACTTCTTCTTCTAAAAGCCCATTTAAGAAAGCACTTTTTACATCCATTTGATAAACTTTAAAGTCTTTCCATGCATCATATGCAAGAAAAATCCTTATAGCTTCGAGTCTGGCAACAGGAGCGAAGGTTTCATCAAAATCTATCTCTTCTTTCTGACAGTATCCTTTGGCTACTAACCGAGCCTTGTTCCTAACAATGACTCTTTGCTCATTCATCTTATTTCTGAACACCCATTTAGTTCCAATGACGTTTTGATGAGTTGGTCGTGAAACCAGTTCCCATACATCATTTCTTTCAAATTGATGTAGTTCATCTTGCATGGCAATGACCCAGTCCGAATCATTTAATGCTTCTTCTACGGTCTTGGGTTCGATTTGGGATATAAAGCATGCCATCATGCATTCCCGAATGGAAGCACGAGTTCTCACATTATCATGTATGTCACCGATGATTTGATCTTGAGGATGATTTCTCAACCATTTTAGATCTGGTTGGAAGGTGGTTGGAGGTGCTCCTTCATCTATAGAGGTTTCGACTTGACTCCTACCGTCTTGTTGAATTATTGGCTCGTTTTCATCATTCGGTAACACTTCGGTTTGAGATGAAGTGTTCGGTAGAAGATTTGGAAAGAGTGGATAGTCATCTTCTTCTGATTCTGATCCTTCGGATTGTTCATCATGAACTTTATCTTTCGTTCCTTCATCTGTTTGTTTCTCAGAGATCACCACGTCTTCTTTTAATGGTTCGTCGAAGACTACATGTATTGATTCTTCAATTACCATTGTTCGCTTGTTCAGTACTCGAAAGGCTTTACTCTTTTCAGAATACCCCATGAATACTCCCTCATTAGCACGTTCATCAAAAGCCTTAGATGCGATTTCCCATTGTTATGTATGAAGCATTTACTTCCAAATATGTGAAAGTATTTTATAATAGGTTTTCTCCCTTTCTAGAGTTCATAAGGCGTAACACCATGATCTTTATGAATAAGAGATCGGTTTTGAGTATAGCATGCTGTGTTTATTGCTTCGGCCCAAAAACGCTTCGGTAGGCCTGAGAAAGCAATCATGGATCTTGCTGCTTCCTTGAGAGTTCTGTTGCGTCTCTCAGCTACACCATTTTGTTGAGGAGTTATTGCCGCTGAAAGTTGGGTCAATATACCATGTTGTCCACAGAAGTCTTGAATGACTTTGTTTACGAACTCAGTTCCTTGATCATATCGTATTTTGACAATACTCAGCTCCTTTTCGGTTTGAAGTCTTCGGAGCAAGTCTGGAAGTACTTTCTCAGTCTCATTCTTCTTTCTTAGAAAAGATGTCCATGTGTATTGATAAGTGCATATTTGATCATATTTTTACCCCATATTTAAATCCATTTCTATCACTAATTATTAATATTATGTTCATAATAATATTGAATATCTTCATTTTGATAAATGATTGCTTTTTAGCCAAAGTTGATGAAGAAAATAATATTTGAGCATGATATTTTTGCTAGGAAGTGGCGTATGGATGACTTTGCTATGTCTTGTTCACATTTGTAATTTATTTGCCACCTAGCATGACAAATTTTAGTGGTATTTGTAGGATGAGAATGATGACAAATAGAAAAAGACAAAAAACATGGTGGAGTCAAAAAAGGCAAAAGAATAAAGCATAGAGGAGTGGAACATGGTGGAACTTTTGTCTTATGGGATTTTTAATTCTGATAGTGGAAGCTCATGGAATATATGGTGGCCGAAAATCAGGAAAGAAAGCAGAATTCCCGGATCTTTGCTGTAGAAGTTG
>NXFB01001031.1:0-10387 GCA_002525835.2 Ipomoea batatas
ATATATATATATATTGCTTTCATAGAAATTTAAAAAAAAAAAAATTAAGACTAAAATAGATATTTTGCTTCCTACCCAAACTTTGTGATATTTACATTCATTGAAAATGGAAACAATTTTTTTTGGTTTCCACCTTCAACGAAGGTGAAACTTGAAACCACTACAGTATCCAAATTAGTAGTGTTTAGGTGGTTTTTTATTTGTATGACGTGAAGAGAGAGAAAAAGAGAGAAAATTGAGACATCCATGTAAAGTATTAGTTTTCTGTGAGACCATTAAAACATAAAAAAAAATTAAAAAATAATCATAGGGGTGTGCGTCAGGCGCACAAAAGCGCCTTGCTGGGCATGTACACAACTTTAATTTTTTCATTCCCTCCTATTTCTCTTTCCTATATGGCATCATAAAAATCACCAAAAAACCTAGAATAATGTGGTTGCTCTTAGGACATTTTTATTAGAGATTTTTCGATTGATTTTTGTAGATATAAAAATTTTGGTTAGGTTTTTTAACAAGTGGGAGATGTGAGTTTTTGAAGGTTTTTACTATTGCAAGTTTGGTTTTTGAGTGGGACAAATTAGTTGCCAATAACAATAGGAAAGGTGCGCAATTAATTTTGAATTAAATTCAATTTTAAATTTTAGAATTAAGTTTCAGATAAATGTTTGTATGTTACAAAGGTTACATAGATTGCTTTTATTAATTAATAGTGTAAATGGCATGTTAAATGTTATTTAATCCCTACAACTATATAAACTTTGGATGCGGCAGGAGATTTTACAGTACAAACAATCATCAGTTTTCTCTCTCAAAAGTTGCTCATATTCCATCTCTAATCTCTGTGTTCTAAACATGTTCTAGTTCGTTGGGCTTAACTATTTGAGTGCTCAAATATTAAATCTTTGGTTATTATCCGAATATATATATATATATATATATATATATATATCTGTTTAAATGTAGTCGCGCCTTTTCATGTGGCCGGTGCAGTTCGCACCACTTAATGTTAAAAAATACCACTCAATGTTAGAAAACTCACCACAATGAAAATAAAAAAAACACCCCACACTCAAAATAATGCACCATAACTCGCCTGCCCCTAATAGTGTATTTGCTAACACTGTGTGGTGTATATCTACATAGCTAGTGGTGTGTCTTTTGGTGAAGCGTACCTAATAATGCATATCTGTGTGGTGTACTTTCTAACATCGAGTGGTTTATATTTGTATACATAGTGGTGTGGTCGCACTGACAACACGTTAAGGGGCGGCCACAATTGATTATGACCCTATATNGCATACCTAGTGGTGTGTTCTTTGGTGATGCGTACCTAATAATGCATATTTGTGTGGTGTACTTTCTAACATCGAGTGGTTTATATTTGTATACATAGTGACGTGGTCGCACTGACCGCATGTTAAGGAGGGGCCACACCCGAATATGACCATATATATATATTTGTATTTCCGCTGTTTTGAATTGAAAGTGTATATCATATTTGGCTATTTGCATTACAATTTGAATCATATCGCATGGGCGGATTGTATGGAAACAGATTATAAGGTGATGATGGGGGCTAGAAGATATGAGGATAATAAAGGTGCTCAGTCTCTTCTGTCAACCAACAACAATTTCTTGGTATCAGCTGCCGCCGATCTCCCTGCTGCTAGATGCAATGCTGCTTTTTACGATCTGATCGGTGAGAGCAGAGCTGCCATTTTAGGTAGTAGGCATACCATACTGCAGCCTACACACTCTGATTATGTTGTTAGAGCATCCTCAACAGGGAATTTTGGTATGATTTTTGAGGAAGCCAAGCCTATGTTGAGAAGAGACGGTGAAGAGAGAGATTATTTGAGTGCATACTGGAAGAATCTTGATTTTTGGCAGTGAGATTATTTGAGTGCATACTGGAAGAATCTTGATTTTTGGCAATGAATTGGGCCCACACAACACAACAGTAATGTCATTTGTGGCCTCTACCTGAGGCGCAACACAGGACGCATTAATCTATAATTTTTTTAAGATTGTTTTTTTTTTATTATTTAACTTTCTGTCATTTTTTTTAATTATACATGCACAAACTATAACTATTAGAGATGCTCTTAACAAACCCTATTGGTGACTTCCAATTCACATAGCATCTGGTATTAGCATGTATAGAGGGGCAGTCTAGTCCTTTCCATACCATAGGCAGTTGCAACCACCTTTACCGCCATTATCACCCTCTATATATACCTTGTATCTTGATTCTGTTGAATAAGATTTTCACATTCCATCATTCCGTTTTCTTCCATAACCAACCAATGCTATAGACTTATGACAAGCATATTTTTACACTTTAATTTAAGTATGTTTTTATAGTATATTTATATTTATTAATTTTTATTTTACTTTATTTTAATATTTTTAGGATTCTAGAGTTAATTAGTTAGAATAAATATTTTATAATAATTATTGGGCATTAGTAAGGTTTAGATGCTAGTTTTAATTATTGGCCCAAAATAAGTGTTATATTTTAATTAGTGTGGGTTGATAAACCCATAGCATCATAGCCCATATCTTTATTTGTTTAATAAAATTAGCCCACACTATATAATAACCTAAATAACTAAACAAAAGAAAGGAATTAATTCAAATGTTTTGATTTGTAAGTCTGTCCTGCGCAGCTCACGTACGAAACAGCGAAGCATCAACAGCAGCCGCAACTCACCGGAATTTTGGAGGAAATTTCGCCGGTCAACCAACAGCAGGAGAGGATTTCGTCAGTCAGCAACTTACTTTCATTAAGGTTTTCATTTACTCTCACGATATGGTATCAGAGCAGAGAAGGGCTACCTACACCGCTGCTGTGTCTGGAGAGTCCAGCCACCAGTCACGATCATCAACTCCGGTGAATCAGTCGCCGATCCGCACCGGCAATCCGCAAAGGAACGCCGTTCCACACAGGAACAACAGCGATGAAGACGTCGAAAATCCACTGCATCTGAACAGCAACGAAAGCTCGAACGCCATTCTTGTGTCTCCTCCACTCGCCGGCAGTAGCAATTACGGCACTTGGAGCATTGCGATGCGCGTTGCGCTCGAAGTCAAAAACAAGTGGGGGATTGTGAATGGAAGAATCACCGAGCCGGAGATGTCACATAGCCAATATCCGGCGTGGAGAAGATGCAATCTCATGATCTGCTCTTGGATTTGCAGATCC
Organism: Ipomoea batatas; assembly: GCA_002525835.2. Taxonomy (NCBI): domain Eukaryota; kingdom Viridiplantae; phylum Streptophyta; class Magnoliopsida; order Solanales; family Convolvulaceae; genus Ipomoea; species Ipomoea batatas. Next base: position 3,206 of record NXFB01001031.1, read on the forward strand.
GTGAATCCTTCGATCGTTCAAAGTATCATGCACATGGAGGAGGCCACACGTGTCTGGAACGATTTAAGAAAGAGGTTCGAGCAGCGCGATCCACATAGAATTTCTATTCTTCAGCGAGAGATCTACGATCTAAAGCAAGGTAATCTCTCGATCAATGAATACTATACAAGATGCCGTGGTTTATGGGAACAAATGAATGAGATGAGGCCTTTACCTATCTGTAAATGTCAACCAAAGTGTCCCTGTAACTTGATTGATGAGATCAGTAATGAAAGAGAGACAGATCAGATTATCCGTTTCCTCCAAGGATTAAGCGATGAATACAACACATTGAAATCAAACATATTAGTTCTCGATCCACTGCCTGACATTCACAGAGTGTATGTCATGACGGAGAAATTTGAAAGACAGCTACAGATTGTAAGTCCGAGTGGATTGGAAATCGCTCACGCAAATGCAACTCATGTGAGCCAACCAGTGAACCTGACCACTAATGAAGACCTTGCTGCTGCAGTCCATTATCTCAATAGCCGAAAGAACTTCAATAATACTGAAAACAGAGTTGCTAAGTGCACTTATTGTGGAATGAATGGCCATACAGTGGAGAAATGCTACAAAAAGCATGGCTATCCACCTGGATGGGTGCAAGGTTTCAAATCGAAGGGAAGACAACCTACACCAGCATCCACAAGTGCCAATGATCATCAACTGTCCAGTGATCAGGTGTAGCAGCTTCTCTCTCTTTTGCACAACCAAGGAGGACACAGTCAGAAACCTACCTCAGCTGTTGTCTCCCTTATACCTACTTTCCATGAAGAAGTCCATCTAAATGAAGGCAAGTGTTCTTTTAATAATTAGATTAATTCAATAGCTTTGGAACACTCTACATGGATTCTAGATTCAGGTGCTACTGACCATATTGCTTGTTCTTTGGATTTCTTTTATGATTATCGTATGGTTAGAGGGGCTGTTGTTAACCTACCTAATGGCAGTAGCATTGAAGTGAAACAAGTGGGAAGTATAAAGTTGAATGATGAATTATGGCTGAGAAACGTTCTGCATATTCCAAGCTTTCAATTCAATATCGTTTCTGTCACTAAATTGCTCAAGGATTCTCCTTATGAATTGATATTTGAATCTGATCAGTGCACACTCCGGGAGAAAGATGGGAAGATGATTGGTTTTGCTAAGGAACAACGAGGACTATACCTGCTGCACAACCCACCTGGAGCCCGTATGACAGACCATGATCATTTTGCTATGCAGTTAGGGATGGCAATGTGCCCCGTCCCCGTTTGAAACGGGTACGGGGATGGGGAAAAATTTTGGGGATCGGGGACGGGGACGGGGACACCCCTCCCCGCCCCGCCCCGTCCCCGAATGATTAAAATATATATATATATTTATTATTATTATATATATATATATATATATATTATATATATATATATTAATTTTCTAAAATTAAAATTATAACTTTTTAAAATTAAAATTACACTAATTTAATATGTTGACTAAGAATTGACCGGGGACGGGGTTTCGGGGACGGGGACGGGTACTCCCCGTCCCCGCCCCGCCCCGTTGCCATCCATATAGCAGTGCAGTCTTGAAATCTGGCATAACAGATTGGGACATTTTCCTGTAAATAGAATGCAGCACTTACACAATCTGTCTGATATTCCTTTGAATAATAATAAAGCTGTAGCATGTGATGTGTGTCACTATGCCAAACACAAGAGATCTCCTTTCCCTTTGAGCAATTCTTTTACTAAAGCTTGTTTTGAACTGTTGCATGTTGATATTTGGGGACCTTTCATGGTCAAGTCTTTGGGAGGTGAATGATACTTTCTCACCATAGTCGACGATTATTCAAGGTTTACATGGCTTCATTTAATGAAGAACAAATCTGATACTCAGCAGCTGCTTAAGAACTTCCACAACTATGTATACACTCAATTCAATACAAAAATAAAAGCCTTACGAAGTGACAATGGGAGAGTTCAATATGGTTCAATTCTTTGAAGAACACGGCATTATCCATCAACGATCTTGTGTGAATACACCCCAACAGAATGCCGTGGTTGAACGCAAACATCAACACATCCTTAATGTTGCTAGGGCACTCCGGTTTCAAGCCAATCTCCCTTTAGAGTTCTGGGGACAGTGTGTTCTGTATGCAGCATTCTTGATTAACCGGCTTCCATCTCCTGTAATTGAGTGGCATAGTCCATATCAAAGGTTATACAAAGCAGAGCCAGATTTGAGCATGCTAAGAGTTTTCGGGTGTCTATGTTTTGCCTCTACTCTCCCTCACTCACGGCACAAGTTGGCAGCTCGAGGCAGGAAAGGTATTCTTCTTGGTATTCCTGCTAACACGAAAGGGTATTTGATATATGATGTCAATGACAGGTCCATTTTTATCTCTCGAGACGTGAAATTCTATGAGAATCAATTCTTTTTCAAGGCTGAGCTCTCATCCAAGAAGTCATCCTTGCCTGAGCCTTCACTGCCTATTATCCCTACAGTGGAGAATGAGGAATTCTATTTCCAGACTGCTCCTATGGCAAGTACTCCAAGCCATGACATAGCACCACCAGTGATAATGCCACTGGAAGTTGATGCTCCTATCAGTGACACACCACACAATGATGAAGCCCACTCACAATCTGCATGCAATGATCCCCTCAATCTTCATGTAAATGTGGTGGATGATAGGGTACACACTCCTCCCGTAGTTCCTCTTCGAAGATCCAATAGACAGAGACACACCCTAAGCAAGCTACATGACTATTACTGTGATAATGTCATTCAAAGCAGAACATCACCACATGCCCTCTCCAAAGTTATATCATATGATAGCCTCACACCAACTCACAAAATGATGGCCATGGCAGTCAGCTCCATTGATGATCCCAGAACTTATAACCAAGCAGTCAAGTATGAATGTTGGAAAGAGGCTATGCAGGCAGAAATTAAAGCTTTACAAGAGAACAATACTTGGGAGCTCACTGACTTACCTCCAGGGAAAACTCCCATAGGTTGCAAATGGGTGTACAAAACTAAGCTCAAAGCGGATAGATCAATCGAAAGGTGTAAAGCACGGCTCGTTGCTAAAGGTTTCACAGAACAATTTGGGGTGGATTATCTCGAGACATTTTCGCCAGTGGCTAGATTGACTACTATTCGAACACTCTTAAGTGTTGCAGCATCTAAATGTTGGCATATTCATCAATTGGATGTCAACAACGCTTTCTTACATGGTGATTTGAACGAAGAAGTGTATATGAATCTCCCCCCGGGATTCCAGAGCCAACGACAAAATCAAGTCTGCAGATTATTACGGTCCTTATATGGCCTCAAACAGGCAAGTAGACAGTGGAACTCAAAATTGAACTCTGCCTTGATTCAGGTTGGTTTTACTCAGTCCAATTCTGATCCATCGTTATTCACTCATGGGGCTGATGAAAAATTCATTGCACTATTAGTTTATGTGGACGATATCATAGTGGCCAGTCCAGAGTTAAAACAGATTCAAGAGTTGAAGCAGTTCATGGATAACACTTTCGAAATCAAAGACCTGGGCAACTTGAGCTACTTCCTAGGTATTGAAGCTCAGTATTCTACAAAAGGACTAAACATTTGTCAGCGTAAATACGCTTTAGAGATCCTTAGTGAGACTGGTTTTCTTGAATGCAAACCTGCAAGGACTCCCATGGCTCCAGGTTCCAAACTTGCTCATGGTGAAGGCTTGCCAGTTGATGATCCTAGCAGTTATAGACGATTGGTCGGGCGGTTGCTATATCTCACAGCCACTAGACCCGACATCGCCTACGCCGTTCAACAACTGAGCCAGTTTGTTGATGCTCCCACCGATCACCATCTATCAGCAGCTCATAGGGTTCTCAGATACATCAAATCCTCACCTGGCCAAGGTCTGTTTTATCCATGTCAAACAGATTTACATCTCAAGGTATTCTCAGACTCAAACTGGGCTACATGTTCTGAGTCACGCAAATCCATCACTGGATTTTGCGTCTTCTTGGGCTCAGCATTGATCGCATGGCGTTCCAAAAAGCAAGCCACAGTGTCAAAATCGTCATCCGAAGCGGAATATCGTGCCATGGCCATTATTTATACTCATATTCCAACCCAATGTAGTGATGACTTGCGGCAATTAGTCGGGGTTGATGTAGTGTGTTCATTGGTGAAGAGATTTGGTTTGTCAGTCCATTTTGTTGTCTTGTTAAATAGGGCGTCTATCATGTATCAATCTTAACTTCCAGCTACTCCATAAACTTGTAGACTAAGACTTTCCCAATTAGTTAACTCGAAGACAATCGGTCGGTAATTAAGAGTAGCTTTCAAGCTTGTTTTACGTACTAGCCATATGTTGTTTGGGTTATTGGGCTAACTAAGTTATGTTATACTGTATCACAAGTCCTCAACTTCCTTTGGTGCAAGAATCATTAAGAAAAAGAAGTAGATATAAGTTCTAGACTATTGGGCGTTAGCCGGGCCGGGTCTACCGAGTTCAACTTCTGCTCAATTCGAGACATAACGTTGCAGCTTAATGTGGTTAAATGGTTAATGTTTAGTTTTAAGAATGATATATGGAAATCATATAACTAAAGAATTTTGTGGTTAAGCGTGCTCGACTTATAAGATGGGTGATCTACTGTGAAATAAGCATAGTGCAACGTAGAGATCCATCAATTGGTATCGATTTCCAAGCTAGCTTAAGAATTTTCCACCTACATCATTGGTCAACTAAATATGGCTCTAACTCTAACCTTAACTTTCATTCATTTTCTCTATCTCCAAGGTACAATGTTTGAAATAATTTTATTTTTTTTTGGCTCGGGCACTAGGTAGTTGGTACCCTTTTGAGCCATGCTAAGCAGTCACTTAGGTGATATCAAGAAGCCTTGTTGTAATTATACCTCCCTATGATGCATGGCATCTCGGGCTCTCGGCTATCCCCCTCATGCCTCCATTTTGAATTTTTAAAAAACGTTTTTTCTTGTGGCATTGGTTAGTTGGTACCCTTTCATTCGGCTCAATTCCTCAACTTCTAGATCCAATAGGGTGATTTTAAAATCATCGCGTTGCCACATCGCCCCTCCGAGATGCGGGGCATCATTGTTTTCCTCCTTATGCCTTCACTTTTTTTTTCTCCAAGGTATAGGTAGCTAGTACATACCCTTTTGGCCTACCTCACCTCTTTTGGATGCGGGGCGTTAGTGATGGCAATTTTACTCGCACCAAACGGGTTACCCTATTCCCGCCCCAACGGAAAACCTTGTAATACATGTGTTGAGATCTTCTAATAGGTCTTTTAGCATTGGATACTAACTAGAATCACTAAAATGATGGGTGTCAAATCCAACAAATAATAAATAACTTACTCAAATAAATTTGCAATAACGATTATTTCAAACAAATTTGCTAGCAAACAAATTCACATGTTTACTTCATTTAAACTAGATTATATATTTTCATAACATAGATTGAAAATCTTTTCTATAATCAACTATGTTATTTTACAACTGATGTTTAAAATACTTAAAAGATTATAGATTTAAGAATTCTAAATGGTAATTTATTGGATTGAAACCTGAACAACAAATCCTTTTGTACAATTAAACAATGCAGTAATATCAATATAATAGAAGACATATAAATAGTAGATATCACAAATCTTGAAGAACAAGACTTCAATTATACTTCGATTGAAAAATAGAACTTAACAGTAAGTTGTAATAATTTTTTTTAGTATAGTTCAGGGTTTTCACCGTCGAACACAGTGACTAATTCTCTTGCTGGATTATAGACACCTCTATTGGACACGTTGTAATAAAATGCAAAGAGAAGGAAAACTATTATGTGAACTCATGCCTGTACTGAAATTTTCCTCTATTTATACTAATAACCAGCACCAATTAAAGCTCAAAATCTGCACTGCAATTGAAAATTCCTGCTCATAAAACACTCCAACGTATTCCCTTATTCTTCGAAAAGCGATGACCATTAATTAAACCTTTCAATCTCCGGTTGTTATACTGGTAAATTTACAGTCCAATTAACGGTCCGGGGTCCACCCATATTCGCTCCGGGAGGCACAGGAGCTAACCCAAGGGGAATCGGTCACTTGTGGGAATTGAACCCGGGTTCTCCCAAAATTTCTCCCCACAAAGAGAGCTCACTTGCCACTTGAGTTATCCCATTGGGTTTCCGTCGAATGAAAATGTAGTAGAATTAAAATGATACTTTAGTATTATTATAATGAAACTAGTATCTGTAAAAATGAAACTAAAAAAATAACGCACATTATTGTCAAATAAAATTGTAGTATAAATTAAAATTATACTTTAGTATACCTATAATGCAACTAGTGTGCATGAAAATGGAACTAAAACTCAGAGCTATACAATAACATATATTGTCAAATGACCTGAAATGCAATTAAAATAATACTTTAACATTACTATAATTAAATTAGTGTGTAAAAAATGAAACAAAAAATAGAGCTCAAGCAGTAATGTATATTATCAAATGAAACTATAGTATAATTAAAATGATAATTTATTATTGTTATGATGAAACTAGTATGAAGGGAAAATAAAACTAAAAAATATAACAATATTACCAAATGAAATTAAAGTGTAACTAAAATGATACATATCCCATGGTTGATGGGTTGTTATGCCGTGGACCCAGGTCTACCTTGCAAGGTGGATCTGGGTCTACATTCACATACACTATACTCTAAATTCACAATTTGTAAACTCCACATTCACACATTCAAAACTCTATATTCACATGTCCTATACTCCACATTCACAACTTGAGAACTCCACATTCACACATTACAGAGCTACAAGTTGCTATAACTTCTTAACTCTATTACAGATTCACACATGCATAACTCTACATTCACGATTTCTATACTCTATATTCACAATTTGAAACCTCCACATTTACACATTTCTGGGCAACTCTACATTCACACAATCATAAATCTACATTCACGAATTCTATACTCTACATTCACACTTTGAAACATCTACATTCACACATTTTTGGACAATTCTCTATTCAGCAATATGTTTACTAATTAAAAAAAAAGAAATAAAAAAGACAAAAATGACATAATTTTGGACACAGGTCCACCTTGTAAGGTTC
>NXFB01001033.1:16941-29467 GCA_002525835.2 Ipomoea batatas
AAATAAGTCACCATTGCATTTGTGTAAAATTCCTTGTCAATATAATGGATTTCAAACATATAGGGCTAAGAATTTTCGAAAATTTCGCTATAGTTTCCCATATATTTTGGACAATTCTAGCATAAGAATATCAACAATATCATTCCATTATCACACACATGCATAAATTCATCATAAGATAATTCAATTTGATAGTCAAATAAGAAGTCAACTATAAAAGTCAAGAATTTCAAAAAGTCAACTCCATTTTCTTCCCCAAATTCCAAAATTAGGGTTTGAAATTGAGAATTCAATTTTGGCAATGTAGCATGTGAAAAGTCAAACTGATGGCACATAATAGTTCTATAACAAGTTTGCACATCAATTTAAGCATCAATTTCATAATTTCAACAAGAAATCTAACAAACCCATTTGTTCATCAATGGTGTTCACACTTAAAGCTCAAAAATATATAACAATCCATCAATGTAACCATCAATAATGAAAGAAAACATCAAAGGATAGTTCTATGAAGCATTATAAACCAATTTAAACACTCAAAACATTCAAAATCATGCAAGGGAATGTAGAACAAATTTCACATTCAAGCTCTTCCATACTCATGAATATTCAAGGATAATAGTTAAAATGATGAGAAATTACCTTGATGGTGATGTATTTGATCTTCTTTGAAGTAAAAAGAGAATAGATGTTCAAACCTTGAGTATTGGATTCACCTTGCGTGGAGAGGAGAATAGAAAATAAGGATTTTGGGGCAAAGTGGCGTGGAATGGCCGAAGGGGGGGAGTGACACCCTAACCTCACACAGGCTGAGATAGCTAAAACTCAACATAACAGCTGCCAATCTCAACCAACAAACCAAACATAGCGGAAGCGAACTTAAAACTTAAGGGCGTCGTGCCACATCTAGGTATAAACACAGCCTAGATGCACAGGCTAAACATAAGGATAAACTAAGTTGTCATATAAAAATAAGATAAATCCTCAATCCATAATCAACACTATTCGAGTCACTGGTCAAGAGTATAATAAAGTCTCAAGTGGCTCACAGGCCAAAGCATAAATCTAAAACATGACCACTATCTAAGCCTCCTCGTACGGGTGTATCTCTATCGCGCTCACGCAAGGACTTTAGGGCAAACCTGGAAAACACACAAAGAACCATTAGCAAAAGACTGCTAAGTAACCACCATTCACACCCGCAAGGAAGTATAGATATACATATAAGTTGTAAATAGATTTACGCACCCGTATAGAATATAAACACCAACAAACTGTTCAATAGTTTCAAATCGGATACTCAACAACAATAAGCTGAACGAATCAATAACCAAGACTCAATCAAACAAAGCCAAAGTCCAATGACGAAAGCATAAGGCAACAACGAGTCAAAACCAAGGTACCAATTGAACACAAGTATAAGGAATATTCAAGCATAATCGAGGACAGCGAGATATCAATCGAATAAACAAAGACTCATAACCAAAGAACCGGAAGAAAACCCAACACTAACTACCAAACCTCACACCAAACATCATATCAAACCCAATCCCAATCCGAAACCAAGTACACAGGGGTAGAAACCCAATCACAAGGGTAATGAACCCAATCACAGGGGTAATGAACCCAATCATAGGGACCGTAGTCCAATCACAGGGACCGAAGTCCAATCACAAGGGTGAATCGACCCAATCACGGGGGTAATGAACCCAATCACAGGGGTAATGAACCCAATCACAGGGGTAAAAGCCCAATCACAGGGACCTAAGTCCAATCACATGGGTAATCAACCCAATCACAGGGGTAATGAACCCGAGTACAAACAATAGTAGCACAGTCCAATCACCCGACAACCACCAAGAGATACTCAAAGATCCACTACCACATACTCATACCCAACTCAGCCCAAGAACCATCACTCAGAGTGTTCATCTCAGATATGAACACCAACCAACTTCCAAATAATATAATCAAGGATTCAACCAACCAAATAACAGACTCGTATCGTGGACTGAGAGGTATGAATAAATACTCAGAATCAAGGTAACATAACCAATAGAATGCTCCAATAGACTCAAGAACAAAGGAGGAAACAACCAACGGATCACTCACCTCCACCAACCACTACCCTATTACTCTTACAGAAGACCCCAGCGGTTACATTTTCCCACTAGAGTGCCCCGCAAGAGTAATTTCCCACACACCGAATCAGACTCAGCTCAGAATATAAAGAGATACTCCAGAATACAAAGATCATATCACAATACACCAATATTCATCTAACAGAGGCCAAATAACATGGAAATCCAAACCAACAAAGTTCATATACATCAATAAACAAAGGATCAAGACACAAGTCTATGAATCCAACCAACGAAATCAATAATAGGCTAATAACCAAGGATATTCAGGATTTCCAATCACCAAATAATATCATATAGAGCGAGAGTGTAAAAATAGATTTTGATGGACATAGTGGTTACCTTTGAAGCGCAATTAAACCAAAAGCATTTTAACCCAAAGCAACGTCAAACTCAAAGCTCGATTCATAACCACGAACCTGAAGATTAATATAATTCTAACACTATTACTAACTATTAATAACAAGATTAATATTCCTAATCGGGCCATTATAATAATAACCTATAATCCTATAGTCCATGCTCAAGGCTAATATAACATAACCAATAACATTATCCTAAACTTAAACCATACTATTATAACTAGGATATGATCAAAATACTAATCTAATCTAATCTTATAATATTTATGACCCATACTAAAACTATAAGCTTAGTAAATAAACTAACATTACCTTAAAACAGAAATGCCTAAGCCAGGGTTCGAACCCAAACCATCCGCCTCAACACACAGGAGCTACACCACCACGCCACATCACTTCTTGTGTTGTAACCCGCGACAAAAGCTTAATTACCCTTGCTGGAAGCGCCGACCACCAACGCTGAAGACGGCCGGAAGGAAACCGGTGCCGATCCCCGCTGCTGCTGCATCGACGGCGTTTCGACGTTCAGAACTGTGAGCAAGCCTCCGTCGCCGCCGCAAGCCCACCATTGCTGTCGTTGCTTCACCACGTCCCGCTGCTGCACCACCGAACGGAGGAGAGAAACGGGAGTGTTGGTGCCGTCGTCGTACTCCGTCATAGCCGAACGGAAGAGGGGCCACCGTTGATCTCCACCGCTAGCTGCTTCCTTGCGTCGCGACGGAGAGGGGCGTGCCGCCGAGAAGCTCCGCTGCCGTTACCTCGCCGGGAATCTCCAAACTCCTGTCGCTGCTGCCCGAAGCTTCGCCTTCTGATGTCGTTCGCGAAGAGAGGCGATAGAGGTCCACAGCCGCATGCCACGCACGCTAAAACAGAGCTTCGTCTTTTTCGCCATCAGAGGAGATCGCTTCCGCCGCTGGACCGCCAAGCTCGCCGTCGCAAGATGTTTTGTCGCCGGAAGCTGGGAGCCGCGTCTCTGCCGTCGTTCCCGTCGGAGCTGGGGCTGTGACGCCGGTCTGCAGACGTCACCGTCGACCCTTGCCGCTGCTGCCTACACCTTCATGGCTACGGCGGAAGGCTTGGTTCGAGGGAGAGAGTGTAACGGAATATAGGGAAGGAATAGTTTTCGGCTGGTGGAAGGGAAAGCTGCTGATTATTGAGTTCCAATACCTTCATACCTCAAAGTGGAAAATCTATTTAGGGTAGGTTTTCCTAAAATGGATTGGTCTAAGGCTAAAAATAGTAGTTGGATCAAGACTTAGTTATCTTGGGCTCAAGGATAATTTATAGATGCCATATACTTATAATAAAAGATTATGGTTCATGGGCTTAGAGTAATATAATAAGTCATATTTTTAGTCTAGCTTTAGAATAGTTCCCTTGGGTCCATGGCCCGTAATATAGTATGAGTATATATATATATACATACATTGGGCTTAGACTATTTTAAATGTTCCAATGGTAATTGTCGAAATACTCGTCCATAGCCCATAAGAAAAATAATGATACTTATAAACATTTAAATAATTACTTACGAAAATAACCCCGTATTTTAAATATTTATATTTAAAATAATAATAATAATAATAAGGAAAATGCGGGGTGTTACAGGGGGTTTTAAGTTCGTGGGAGGGCTTCCACGCCGGTCACACGAGTGTGACCGTGCGTGGGAGCTCACTGCCTCGCTCCCATGCATGGCTACACACATGTGAGCCCTCGTTTCAGTCCTCTGCATTGTTTTCTTCCGGTTTTGGTCCTTCCCTTCATACCTATGTCCAAAATAAGCCTTTCCAAAGCAATTTTTAGTCCCGACTCCTACAAGTTAGTCCTCAAAACATGGTTCCATTTGACTGTAGCAACTTATTAGAACAAAAACATTAAAAACGAAAGCATAAAAACGATGTAAAAACATATTATTAAAACCTTGGGTTGCCTCCCAAGTAGCGCCGCAGTTTACGTCATTGACTAGACGCATCATACCTTGTTTAGAATTCAACCATATTCCTTGGTAGTGGGTAAGAAGCATTTCGGTACCCACGTGTTCTTCCATGTAAGCTTATCATTCCTCCACTTCTGTTTTGATTTCATTTTCGCTTTGACCTTTGCCCTTTCATCTTCATCAGTTTCTTCTTTCACATTATCCTTTTCATCATTTATGGGTTGTCTATCGAATCTCAAGGTAATTTCACATGAACTCACATCTATTCGTGCATGACAAGTAGCCAGAAATGGTCTTCCAAGAATTAAGGATTCATGGGGATCATCATCACCCATCTTACAAACAATAAAATTGACAGGCACAAGAAATTTTCCTATTCTCACCAGAACATCTTCCACTAAGCCTTCAGGATACCGTGTGGTTCCGTCAGCTAAACGTAGAGTCAGCCTCGTCGGTTTCAAACATGGTAAGTTCAATTTTTCAAAGAGATTTGAAGACATGACATTGATAGAATCACCAAGATCAGCAAGAGCATTTTGAGGTTCCATGTTCTGTATAGAACAAGGAATCAATAAAGCTCCAGGGTCACCCTTCTTTCTGGGGTAACCCTCAGTCAAGCAAGCAGAAGATTCTTGGCTTAAACAAGTAAAATTATCACTAATGTCATTCTCAAATAACTCACGGCATTCTTTGTTATTAAAAAAATTTCAGATAAAAGCATTAATTGTACCTTCTCGAGCCGTTTCTTTCTCTTTTGAATGTTTGATGTTGTCTTGTGGTAGCTTCTTTTCTTTTGGGCATTCTTCCAAAGTGGTTTTCTCCTTGTTTTCCTTCATTGATACGGTGCATGAACCGCTCACATTCTTTAGTTCGAGACTACAAGAGGTAGTCTCGTTTCTTTGGTCATCTACCTTACATTGATATTTTCCAAAAATAATGTCCATTGGATCACACTTTTCATGATTATCCTCTTTGGCATCAATATCATTGACTCTCTTTTTCGGATTATTCTCAGTGTTACTCGGGAGTTGTCCGTAGTGTCTCTCGGACATCATCTTAAACATTTGAGAGATTTGATTCTCAATTGTCTTAAGTGTAGCCTTGGACTCTTGCCTAAGACTAGAAATTTCTTGTCTAATCTCTTGAGTAATCTCTTGTTTTAGATTTGCCCGATCATTTTTGAGTTCCATGATCGTCCTTGTAAGTCTTTCATCTACTTCACGGATGTCATCCTTCCTCTGTTGAGTAAAGTCAAGTTGAGAGTTGTATTGTGGCCTGAACTGGGTCATTTGATTTCCATTTCCTTGGTTTTGATTGTACATCAGTCTGTTCTTATCATTTTGTCCATATTCAGGCTTGTTTCCATAGTTGTATTGTCCTCGCGCTTGATATCCATCATTGTTGCTATTGTTCCAACCCTCTCCCTATTTCCAATTGTTGTTCGATCTTTGGTTTTGTCCATAAGCATTGAAGTTGGAGTTCCTTTGGTAATCTACCGCCTCAAATTGCTCAGCTGCAGACGGAGAAGTGCAAATATTGGTATCATGAGGTCCTCCACAGATGTTACAGTAAAGTGCCAAAGCCATGCAAGGCTTGGGTTTTCCTTCCATTTTTTCTACCATAGCCTGTAGCTTTTTTATTTCGTGATTCATTGCTTCTATTTTTGCCTCACTCGCCACACGATTATCAACTTCATATATTCCTCCATGCTCTCCTCGCCGGTCATACCAACAAGAGGTATTTTTAGATATTCTTCGATCAATTCTTCAGCTTCTTGCAAGACTAGCTAGGGAGACAAAGGCACCGCTGGAGGATGAGTCAAGCAACATTTTTCCTTCATCTGTCAGTCCTCCATAGAATGAACTAATCATGTCCCATAGGTGCATCAGATCTTGTGGGCATTGCCTTTTAAGAACTTTGAATCGTCACCAAGCCTCTCCCAAACTCTCAAGCCTACCTTGCTTGAATTCTTGTATTAGCCTTCTAATCCTCATAGTTTTTGTAATGGGAAAGAACTCGTTCATGAACTCACGATGCAACTGTTGCCATGTTCTGAAATGATTGTCGTCTTGGCTTTCCAACCATCGTGCTGCCTCTCCTATAACTGAAAATGGGAATAATTTTAGTCGAACTATCTCCTCGCTAACGCCTTCTTATCTGTACATCCCACATGCTCGTATGAACCTTGTGATGTGTGCGTTGGGATCTTCATATGGTAATCCCGAATATTGATTGTTCTGAACCAGTGTGAGAATAGTTGGATGCACGTGAAAGTTGACGTTCTCCATTGGTGATACGTAGATCGAGTTGTGCATGTAAAAGTCAGGAGTCATGTAATCTGCAATTGATCTTTGTGGTTCTTGAGGATTTCCATAGTATTCTTCTTTACGAATATTTTCTTGATTGTTTACTCTATTTGCTTTTGGTTCTTCCAGAATCGGTTCTTCATGGTTAATTGGTACTTGTGGATTAATTGGAACTAGGGGTGGATTTGGTACAGTTGTTCCTCTTCTTTGTGGATTTCTTATTGTGCTTGATGAAGCCATTTGTGATCCTTGTGTATTTTTCCTTCTAGTTGCTCTATTAATTTCAGGAATGTAGGGTAGTAAGCCTTGATTTCCTTTTGCTCGTGTGTGCATTCACCTAGTAAAATAATCAATGAAACATAAATTTTCCACAATTGACTAGAAGTAGTCAATTGGGTTAGTAGCAAAAACAAAATAAAAACAAAACAAAATAAAGTGGAATGGATTGACAATGCTCAAATCTATCATTCATGCAATCATAGAAAACAAAAACATATGACAACCTATTGCCCTCCCCAGCAACGGCGCCATTTTGACATTGCGGTTTTGCGTAGGGTTGAGATGTCAAAAGATATTTGTATGTTAAAACGGAAAGTCTGTGACTCCCCGAGTGTCGGTCTCAAAGGAGGGACGTGGAGGTATGTCAAATGTCCGGGAGTCTACTAGATTGGGTCATGCATAGGATTTGAGTGTGGTGAAAGGTGGATTGCAAGTGAGAAGAGTTGTTCATTTGGTTGGTTTTGAGTGCAAGAGAGTAGTAGAGTAAAGAGATTTGTAAGTATGTAAAAATGGGTAGGGATTTGATAGTGTTCATGGATGTTGCATTGTGGAGTGACTAAGGTAATGGATCGTGGAAGCTAGGATATTGTCTATTCAAGAGTGTGTTGTCTTAGTCCTTTTCCACCTTTGTGTAGTAAGGCTTCTTTGACTTAGGAGTGTCTTCAAGTATCCAAAGTTCTAAGAGGAATTTTATCAAACACTTGAGTTACACACTATCCTACTATTCTTAAGAAGTCCATAGGAACTATGATTGTGTCAAGCTTCAAATCCTAACTCTAATCAAAGACATAAAAGAGTCAAGAGCTCAATCTCTCATCTAGATTGGCCAAATCCAAACAAGATCTCATCAAAACAACAATCAATAGACAAGAATAGATAATCCATCAACACAAACACTTAGATCCAAGATATAGAGATAATAAGATCATCACACTAGCAACATTCAATCACACAATCCAAATCCCTAGACTAAACTAGCTACTCATAATATGAAATTGCAAGCAGAGACTAATTTAATCCAATAACAAGATAGCTAAAATTATAGAAATGAAATATAAATCACCTAGAAATGAAATTATATAATTCAATCCAAGCTTGTTGTCTTGCTACAATGGAGATTGATCTAATCTAAAAAACTAAGAAAAAATGGAGAAAGTTCTCCAAAGGAAAAACTAAGAAAGGGAAAACTAATTTTCTGGGAACCTCCTCTGAAAATTCATCAAAGGGGTTTAAATAGTTTCCGAAATGACAACCCTAGTCGAAATTCGCGCAGCTCTGTCTCCACGCCATCCACACGCGTGTGAGCGTGTGTGGGAGGCTACTGGAAAGTTTTCACGCATGCTCACACGCGTTTGACCATCTAGTTTGGTCCTCCGGGGCTGCGTTCTTGCCTGGTTCGCTCTTTAAGCTCAACTTTTGGTCCTATTTGCTCCCGGGGCTCCTGTTTTACCTCTTTTAGGCTAAAAGCAGCTTTTGTGCATCAGTTAGTGATTTTCAAGCATTTATGAGCATAATTTACCATGTAAGGATACTATAAACGTGATAAAACACCCTAATATGTGCTTGATTTAAGGGTATCTCGGAGGCTTATCACCCACACTTAGACATTTCAAAGTACTTGTTGCTTTCTAACTATAAGCTCCATAAAGATATATTCTAAGAATAACAAAGATAAATGCTAAATTCTCTCTAGGGTGGAAGGTAACATATTTGGCTAATTGCTAAGGGTTTAATGATGAGGGTCAAACAATAAAAATAAACGAAGAGGGGTTAAGTGCTTAGCACTTATTAAACAAAGAAAAAGGCTTAAAGGGGACACAAGGGATAAACACATACGATGTAGGTAGGCTTAAAGGCTAAAGGTGAACAAAAATGGCCTAAATCATTTCTAAGCATGCAAGCAATTAGACTACATTTTGGAGGAGTATTGAGGCAAGTTCCATATAACCAATTAATGAGGCAATACCGGAATTTCGCATAAACTTTCACTAGCGAAGCACAAACCACTAGGTTAGGAATTATTACATTTATTAAGCGGTTAACAAGGACATTGGCAAGAGAATAGTTCAATCATATGCTTCACTTTGATTTCATCAATGGCACATTGGAATGCAACAAGTTCAATCAATCAAACCACAAACCGGCAAGAGAGAATAATTANGATAGATGCTACATTCTCTCTAGGGTGGAAGGGAACATATATGGCTAATGGCTAAGGGTTTAAAGATGAGGGTTATATAAGAAAAATATTAACGAAGAGGGGTTAAGTGCTTAGCACTTATTAAACAAAGAAAAAGGCTCAAAGGGGACACAAGGGATAAAAACATATGATATGGATAGGTTTAAAGGCTAAGGGTGAACAAAAATGGCCTAAATCATTTCTAAACATGCAAACAATTAGACTACATTTTGGAGGAGTAACGAGGCAAGTTCCATAAAGCCAACTAATGAGGCAATGCCGGATTTCGCATAAACTTTCACTAGCGAAGCACAAACCACTAGATTAAGAAATTATTTCATTTATTAAGCAGTTAACAAGGGCATTGGCAAGAGAATAGTTCAATCATATGCTTCGCTTTGATTTCATCTATGGCACATTGGAATGCAACAAGTTCAACCAATCAATCCACAAACCGACAAGAGAGAATAATTGCAATTAGATGCCATGACAAGAATTTATCAACACGAAGCACATGAGTCATCCAAGCAATATATGACATATTTTCAAAACTTAAGAGGGGAAACTATCAAGCTCAAAAGCATATATTTCAACATAGAAGCACAATTTTTTCAATTCATAAAAACCCAAAAACCAAGACAAAGGAGCAAGAGTTCAAATTCAATTCAGGAGAAGTTTTAAAAACAAATAAAAATAAAAAAAATAAAAACAAAGCTGGAAATATAAAGAAGGAAAATCAATTCAACCTCTTCCCCCCACACTTAAAGAATTGCATTGTCCCAATGCAATAAAATAAATCGAGGGAAAGGGATTGAAGGGCATCCCTTGACCTTCTATTGGTGATCGCCTTCGGGTGGTGGTGACGGTGGGAATTGAGAAGAATAATACGCAGGGATGAACTGGGGATCCTGAAGCCATGGAGGTGGTGGTGGGAACTGAGGGGTAAAGCCTTGAGCAGCTAGATTATGTTGATGCGCAGATGTACCAACAAACCAATTGATGTCATCGTTCCTCCTCATGTAACCCTCATGTCTCGTCATGAATTCCTCCTGCCGCCTCATAAACTCCTCCTGTCTGGCAAAGTATTGCTCCATGTTGTACTGAGGAGGGAATTGATTCGGTGCGTGTGCGGAAGGTGCAGGGTCCTCCATTGCTTCGTCATGAGCTTGTTCCTCATTTTCTTCATCATCAGGGTCATTGACGGGCATTTGTCCATGCCCATATCGACTTTGAATATACTGCTGAGAGAGAAAACACTGAGGATAAACCTTGATTTCCAGGTGAGGATCCATTGGCACTCCCGCAAGACGGCAAAGCTCTGTAATAAGGAACGGGTGGCCTAAAGGGCAACGTGATTTTTTATCCGAGGATGCAATATCACGTATGCTACGATTAATAAGAGCTCCTACGTCAATTGTTTGACGCTCCTTGATACAATAGGCCAAAAGGACCTGGTCTCTGCGAACGCTTCCCCTATGAGAATGGGGGATAAGCTTTGCCTTGATGAAGTCCAGGATGCCACGGTCTTGCGGGGTAAAGTACGCATAGTTCATGTGAGCTATCGTCTCACCTCGGACGTTCCATTCTGCATCACGGTGGAAGGTTCTGGCAATTTCATTTAATGCTCCAATTGTAATCCTGCCAGGCATCAACTCATTGTGATAATAATTTTCTCCATTGTAGTTTCTCGTACCGTAATACGCGTTGATCGCCTGTGGAGAAAAATTCACTTCCACACCTCTTACTATGCATACATTATTGCGTGGTCCATCTTTGGCATTAGCATAGAATTCACGGACCACCGCAGCAAAGGCCACACCCGGTTGAGCCAATAATAAAGGACCCCAATTCCACCTTTTTGGGACAACATATTCTAACCCCCTTTCTTTCTTAAAATCTCTCGTAGAGATCCAAATCTAGAATCTTTCCAAAGCTCCTGGGGTATTGAAAATTTCAGCTTGCACCCCTTGTGGTTGTTCTTGAGGTTGTCGGGATGATTCACCCCTATTCTTCTTGGGATTTCTAGATTTCGGGGCCATATTTAGCAACTACAAATCAAAACCAAAACACATTACTTGCAAAAGTTCAAAGAATTATAGAATTGAAAAGCATAATGCAAGAAAATAACTCAAAGACTTCAAAAATTCTCACTTAGGCATTTTATCAAACACTTCATATGCATCAATTAAAGCATGAGAATTTGAATCAATTAGCATGACAATCCATCCCATTTTTGTTCAACAATGGATACCACCAACAAGACAATACACCAATAGCAAATGCAAGCTAAAATAGCACTAATAATGCAAGAAAACTATGGGCATTGAACATGTGAAAACATAAGCAAATAAAGAGTGTAAATCTATTGTTTTCATTCAAAATTCAAGTAAAGAGTGTTATGAACATGTAAGAGCAACATATAAAGCAAAATCAATCAAAGAAACACTAACCCAAAGCAATTTAATCCAAGAAATTCGAAAATTAGGCAAAATTCGTGGGTTAGGTTTCATGCCCAAAATCTATGAAATTAAACACAAAACTAAGAGAAATTTATGGAGAAAATGGAAAATGATGTTACCTTGATGCCTTAGAATGAGATTGGAGTGAAAATGAGTGTGTTTTGAAGGCAAATGATGAAGAAGATGTGAAGAATGGCGTGTTGGGGGCTGCTGTGCGAAGGAGGAATTGAAAATTTTCTGGGGAAAAAGTGGTTTAAAAGTGACGGTCAAAGTCTGACCAAGGGGCTCGACGCGTCGAAGCAGGGGCTCGACGCGTCGAGCCCTACAGTTTTTCGTAAAAAACATACGGCAATATTTAGACGCGTCGAGAATGGTTCTCGACGCGTCGAAACCATTAGAATTTCTAAATAAATGTTACGGTAAAGGTTCGACGCATCGAGTCTAACTCTTGACGCGTCGAAAACGTTCAGAGTGCATTTTCACAGTGTTTTCAACTGTAAAACCCCTAGCTTGTAATACCCCGTATTTTATTAACATTATCTTAAGGCGTTGACATTCATAAGTTATGATCTTCAGATACTTCAAAGGATTTTTATAAGGGAGTTTAGTTGTTATTAAGCTGCGATCGTACGTACCGGTCACGAACCGTAATAATTTTAGGAACTAGTATTCGAACCCGTTTGACCTCAGAAATGGATTTTTAGGCACCCTACTATTATTATGGAATTTCCTAAATTATTAGATTAGCCCATAGCAGTCAAAAATTATTTGTGATCGTACATCGCGAGATTTCGCAGGATACCGAACCTAGCCCGATTTCAAGTTTCGGTCTGGAATAAATTTTTGGTTTCAAAATTATTCCTA